>WYDI02005039.1:0-56750 GCA_009867235.2 Psittacus erithacus | reverse complement strand
CCAGGCCGAAAGTCAGAAACACAGCACTGCACCAGCTACTAAGGAGAAAAATGACTGCTACTGCTGAACCCAGGACATCCTGTCATTTTCAGCCTGATTTTATTGCAGGTGTTGTGATTAAAACCATACAGACTCACTAATAGATGCAGTGATTTAGTTTATGATATTTTTATTGCTTTCAGGATTTGTTAGGGTTTTTTCTCTCTCCAAACCTATTTTTAAAATGTTCTCATGCAGTTTGGACTTTGTGTGACCTCATGTCAGGAAAAGTCGAGTGGGCAAACCAGCACAAGGACATGGCATGTCATGCCAGATATGCCTTGGCCGTATCTTGAATTAATCTGTAGTTCTGCTGTTGTCTGTCATCCCAGAAATTAAGGGAACACAAGCAACATGTTTGGCCTTATTTTTGGTTGGCAAAGAAAGTGACTGATAACAGCATCTTACAAAGTAGATGTCCACAAATCCAGAAGCCAGGTATGAGTCCTTACTGTAGCTGTGTTTCAGAGGTAATTCTGGGTGAATCCTGCCTGATGGGAGACAGGTGCGGAAGCAGAAAGGGAAAAATATATACTTGCTTGTTCCTTGCTGTTGAAAACACAGCAGCCCTTGAAAGTTCTGGCTGCAGACTTCAGTCAGCTCACCAGTGCTCTCAGCATGCTTGTGGTTCGAGTATGTGATATAAGTAGCGTAGAGTGGTTTTGTTGCTATGGGAAAAGTGCTAAAAAAGGCTGTATCTCTTGTAGAGCTCAGATCCTCTGGGTATTTAATGTACAATTTCTGCTAAGGACACTCAGAATTATACCTCTGATTCTAAATTGCTTAAATGTTGAAACATATGGTCTTGTGTGCTGTTCACTAGGAAACAACTGTCTGTATCCAAGCTGCCAAATTCACATAAACTCAGACTGTAGAAACGGAATCTGCAGCAGCTGAGCAGAACTTTGAAAGAGTGGTTGTACTAAAAGGCAAACCTGACGTATAGAAAAGTGCTTAATTAAACTAGTGCCCTATATCAGTAACAGATAATTAAATGTTAATAGCTGAGAAGTTTTTCAATTAAAAATGAAGTGTTTGTGTCCTCTTGATTTCTTTTGGGGGCCACGTTCGTGGAGCTGTCATTTGTTGAGCTCTCTGCTACAGTAATCATTTTAATAAAATGCAATTATCTGCATAATTAATTTCTTTGACTGCTCTGCTGTGTCCTCCTTTTGCAGAGGCCAGAATGTCAAAGATCAAGTAGACTGGGGAAAATAAAAAATTCACATTGTGAAAGGATATAAAAAAATACTTGGAATTTCAATGCATGGGCTTCTATTTATCTCAAATGTCAAGGGCAGTGTAAAATGTATTTTTAAAATGTGTTTTTGTATGGTTTGAGCCCATTCTTGGCGTAGTTGCGAATCTAGAGGGGCCATTGTTCTTTGAGAGAGTTTGAGGGGGTTTCTTTGTACAAAGTGACAAAAAGAAGACTTGGAGTACTGGGCTGCCATTGTTCCTGTGCGGCGCTGTAAAATTTGATTTGAAATTAGGACCTCAGGGCAAGCTCTTCAATAGCCAGTTTTTATTTTCTGCCAGCATTTTAATCACTCTTGGGCTTAAAGTGGATGACCAACATAATGCCTCTATGTTTAATAGAACAGTTCATATCTTGAAGGCCAGTTAACTGAATTCAGGGATCTGTCATCTGCCCAACATTAGTCTTTTCTGTTTCCTGTCTATTTATGAAGATAGCTCTCCATTCCAGCCAGCTCTCAAAGAAGAGCAACTCTTTCTTTCTTTCTTTCTTTCTTTTTTTTCCTCCTCTGAATTTCTTCAACGTACTAACATCTCTTTTAGTGGTCTCTTAAAGGAGCCAAGCAGCGATGCTGCAGTGCAGACATGCGGATGCAAGCACTGGCTGGAGCCAGATTGTGTTAATGCAACTGCTGAACTTCACCAGATGGGGCGAGAGGGAAGGGACAGATGGAAGAATCAGATTTTGCGGTAAAATGGGATGACGGGAAGGGAGAAGTGATGTGTTGGCCTAAGCCTCATGTGCCTCATTGGGATGCTTCGTGCAGAGATGTGCAAGTAGGGAAATGAGGAAAATTGAGAAAGAAATGCTGGAGGTTTTAAAGAGCTAATGCCCAAGTTGTGTCATGCTTAGGAGTTACAGAACAGCAGTGCAACTGTGGAGTGTTTTAGTCAATTTTAGGGGGGTGTTTTATGTGTTTGGATTGTTTGAACACTCTGGATGTGTTCGTGCTGTGTTCCAGGTAATTCGTGCCCTGGTTTGCTGGAGAGGTGTCAGGCTCGCAGCCTCCTGGCGGTTGCACTGCATGCACGTGATGGAGCTCTGAACATTCAAGGTTCTGTAGGAACCAGTGTTGTGGTCAGATGTGCATTGATGTGCTCATGCAAGAGAAGACAAAGTCAAAGATCTATTTCAGATTTAAAGGCATTTTGTAAATATGAGTATATCGTAAAAGAGCTACTCTGGAAGTTGTCATTTCTCCAGCAACCTGAGGTCATTGTACCCCACTATTGTTCTACTCCTCATCTCTGCCCTCACCACTGTGGCAGCAGGTCCTGCAAAGGGAGAGTGGTCCTACTGCTTCTGTCCATGACTGGGGCATCAAATGGGAGTTTATAAGCAAAGGTGATTTTCCAGAAAGCAGCAGCACAGTGCAGACTGCACTTTCCTGAAAAAGACATGAAGATTAGAATGGACATTCATTCCATAACTTCATATCTGACAGCCAAAGTCCCTTATTTCTGTTGAGATAGCAATTGTAAGGGCTAATTATGATGGTGGTGGTACGTATGATTAGGGAAGGGACTTAAGCCACTAGGCTCTTTCATGCAGACTACTAACTGCTCATTAAATGGTGATGACTTCTGATTGAGTTTGAACTGGTCGAAGCTGACACCAGTAACCTGAGGTAGAAAGGAAAATATTTCATATCCTCTTATTATAATACACATTACAATTAATTCCTAGCAAGTATAAGTTTGGTTTTAGCTTGCCAGAAATGAAACGCCTTCAGGCACAGATTATAATCATCAGAAATCGCCTCGGTGCTAATCATCTGATGCCTTTGTTGTCTTTATTTGTATGCAATCAACAGAATCTCGCTTGTGTTCGACACTTCCTTGTGCAGAGGCAGAAGAAAAGTGGCTCACCAGAGCTGGAGTACTGTAAGAGGTTAACGTATTCAACATCATCAAGCACAGCTTTTCATTCACTTTCAAATGGAGCTGTGTGGGTGGCTGCACAATGTGGGAAACGCTTTTCATTGAAGAATCTGAATATTTTGTAAGGAAGTGAATAGTTGCAAATAATCTTTTCTGTAACACTGAAATAAAGAACAAATGAGCTATTCTCAGGAAATACTGAAGCGTTATTGTCTTCCATCATTGAACAGAGCTATACAGAAAAAAAATATTCCAAACTTGACAGATTCATATCCTAATCTTTTGCTCCTTTATCAGGAGACTGTGTAGTTTGTATGGCTGGTATCAGCTGAAGCAGAATGAGTTAAAGGAATACGTTTGTTTCAGCACTGCATGAAAATAAACGTTTTGGGGAATACAGCTCAATTTCTTTAAATTATAACTGCCAGATAGAACTACAGGAGTCAACATGTGGCCATAGACTGGAAAAGTCCTCCAAAACACACTGCAGCTCTTGCGTGCTGTGGTAGAGCTGCTGCAAGGCGCCTTCCTGCCCAAGGCTGTAATGGCTCTTCCTCACTGTGTGTCCAAGACAGCGTTGTGGGTTTATATCAAAACATTGTATACCTGTTGTTTAAAGATACAGTTTTATTTTAGGAGGTAAAAAAAAAAGAAACGTAGAAGATGCCATATTAGAATGGCTGAATGAAACAAGAAATATGTTGAGTTTATTTTTATAGTCACTCATTTTCCTACCATCAACTGCTGGAGATGTGGGTGAGATCTGTATGAAAAACAAAACTAAAATAATTCAATGTAATTACTACAGGAATTCCTGTGCCACTTTCTCATTAAAGTTTTGGGCCACAAGACAGAGCATAGACAAACCAAGAACTTTCTGTAAAGAGAGAAAGACAGAAGCAAGTTCTTGCCCATGTAGAGCAAGAGGCTCCTGTTGGTATGTGCGTTTGGAGCTACTAACAGCTGTGTCCTGGCCCTGTGACATGAACTGGAGCTCTGTGAAATGTGGCTGCTCAGGACAGAGCATCCCGATCAAATCCCAGATTCCCTTTGGAAGAGTGACAGGAATCATACAATGTGAGAATTAAATTGGCTTTCATTATTTGTCTGAGATGAAAGAGTTTTTCCTGACTTACCTGTTAAACATATTACTGTCTGCAGGGTCTAAAGGACAGGGCCAGGCTTCAGGGGTCCCCAGATCATGATCCACAGCCCTGGTTTCTTGTATTTTCATTGTCGTATTTTGCAGTGGTACAGCTCCATGTGCATCTCTGTTCCCAGTATTCCTGTACTTAAACTTGTGCTTAAGTACGAAGGATCTTGGAGGCAAGCCTGAGTAGGTCAGCATTAACCTTAACTAAACGTGATTAACTTTACCCATCTCCTGGTGTATTTCTTTGCAATCTACTCCAGTGCTTGATTTAATTTTCCTTTTATGTAAACTTAAAGATTTAGCTTCATTAGAATGATTGCAGGGATTCACTGCATATGGCCCTGCTGCTTTCTTTATCCCTCCCGGGTTTTCCTACCAAACTCTTCAGTTTGGTGATGGAGGCGGGGAGGAATTTCAGAAGTCGCTGACAGTGGGGCACGAAAGAGCTGTCATGAAGGAGTTGCTCTGAGAGGAAATCTAGCAGGAATCCTGCTTGGAAAAGTGAGAAGCAGGTTAGATCACATAAGGGAAGGAGAGAGTCTGGCTCCAGGGCTCTGACCTGGGGCTGCTCCTGAGTCACTCAGGTCAGCAGATGCTCTACTGGGATCCAGACTAGGTGACGTCTGTGCCTCTCTCCCTGAGCAAAATGTATTTTGGGTGATCTGTAGATTTTTTTCTTTTGTTGGTTTGGGGTTTTTTTATAATTAAAAATTTGCTGTAAAATTATTTTGGAGAGATTTTCTAAAAACCTGTGTGTGCACTTGTACAAAATCACCCACCTTGCATGTCTGCGGAAGCATATCTTGTGCTATATGAACCTTCATTTGGTTTTACCTTTTGTAGCACTTTCAGAAACCAGCTGCAATTGTTTTCAGGTTTTAGGAGGTTAATACTGTATAAGCCATTTCAACCACCATTTTAAACTCATTTTCTTATCAAAAAAAAAAAAAAGGACTTCTGGCTTTTTCCACAATATTAGATCTATCATATCAGAGTACTTTACTGGATATTTTATTGACCGTCTGCTTGCCCTATGCTAACCTGCCTGACATCCAAAGTTTCTCTCTCTCTGGAGATGTGATGTCAGTTCTCGTTAAGCAGCTGAGCGTGAATTTTTCCTTCATATTTCCTGTGAACAAACTCCATCCCAGCAGGCAGACACTGGGCCCTGGTGCATCACAGGGGCATCCAGATCTGGAGCCAGGCGTCAGCAATGGGTGGATTTAAGGTGGTCTAGGCACGAGTGTACTCTGCAGCACAAGTATTTTCCCTTCGGGGCTTGCACCAGCATTTTGTCTTAATTTTGCTTTACACAAATGTAAAGGTATTGAAGAGGAAAATTTCTTCCCTGACTCCTCAGAGAAGGAAAGCTTGAAGCAAAAGCTAAGAGGAAAGTACATCATCTGCTTAAATTAGGCAATCTGTCCAAGAAGACGGATTTGATTTACCAAGCAGTTGCAGTTACAAGTACATTTTGTCTCAGTTCATTTTCCAAACTTTGGTATCTGTTATTAATATTTCATTTTACTGTCTGTGTAGCTTCCTTTTTAAAATTTAAAGTCGATATTTTCTTTATTTCTAAAAAAAAAAAAAACAACAAACAGAAAATCGTGTTCTGCCCTGTGTTATATGGCCATATAAACACTTTGCTTGCAGAGTCTACTCTTCCTGGCTTTTCGTTTTGAGCTCTGCACTGAGCCTGACTCTTAATATTATGCCCATGGTTTTTGCTGTGCTATGTGACATTTACTAATTAATTTTAATATGAAGTAAGTATAAATCTTTCATCATTCTGTAGCTGACATGGTTGAAATAGTGGACAGTCTCATTATGTGCACTCCTTTGTATGCAATGATTGTTTGGCAGACTAATTATGGTGTCTCTTAGCAAGCATCCAGGGAAGGGGAAAAGATCATTTTATTCAAATCCATTAAATACTTTGGGCCACCTTTCATGGTGTGTTACTTTTAAATGCTGCATTTCTAAACAGACCTTCAGAATAATTAGAAAATGTCTTTTCCTTCAAGAAATCAGAATTTACACCCAGAGCCTACCGTAAGACAGCTCTTGAACAATAACTTTACTTGAGTTCTGCTATAGTTAAAAAGCTCTTGGAAATAAAACCAATTTGGAAGGATGGGCTATAGCTTTGTGCTTTGAAGTGTATGTTCGTTGTGGAGTTGAAGAGCCAAACAGAGTTGGTTCAAATGATATTGCTGTGACTCCACCGTATGACAGATCTGCATTCACAGCAATGTGTCTCTTACTCAAAATGCAGTAAGAAAGGGAGGAAATTGAATTTACTTACTGTGGTTACGGAGGTCTGCAGGGAAGGGGATCTATGGGGTGCAGTCCTTTGGCTTTGGGTCTTTAATGTCTTTTTTTTTCAAACTTGGTGTCAGATGTTGTAAGTTAATTTATTTTCCTATTAGTTTTTGCTAATGACACTAAAACCTTTTTTAAAAGCTTTCCTAATTAATGATCTTCTTGCTCACAAACAAAAGCTATATTGTCTTTGAGAAGTGCCTGAATATTTTAAGGCAAGGGGCTGTTGGTAGGTTTTATTGCCTCATGAATGTAGGGTCAGCAAACCCATTATTTGCCAGAGTTAATTTGTGCTGGGTTATTGACTGACTGGGTTGTTTGGGATATCTGACTCTTGTAAAAGTTACACTCATCTCAAATTGTAATTTTAGTCTTTGTGCTCTAGTTGCACAGTGCCACAATATTTAGCTAATAAAAGAAGAGAAACAGTTGTACAAGGGCAGGTATTTAACTTCAGGCTTGTGACACTTGGGGAAATAAGAGAGTCATTACTCTTTATATTCCTTCTTTCTAACACTGAATGTTTTAACTTTCCTTTTGATAAGGAGAGGGAAAAGGCAGCTTTCTACACTCATAAAGATGTGTAAAAATGAGGAAGATACTTTGGATTTGCAGAAGTGCGTGATTACGCAGTTCAGACGGCTCTGGCCGAGTTCAGTGGCCTTCACCAAGGCGAAGTTAGGCCACTTGCAGCGAGCTCAGCAGCACTGAAATAATGTGGCTAACACCAACTCCCAGTAGGAAAATTGAAAAACATAGTTCTGTGTATAACTCTCTGAACGTCATGGTGAAAACAGACCCCTTGGACTCCCCAGACTGGAAGCACAACAGACAGTAAAACTAGCAGTTGGTTTTAAAAATGTCATAGGAAGCCATCCCTTCTGTGCTTACAATTCAGGGAGAAATTGCAGTCCTGTAGAATCATTGCTGCTTCTGTTTTTCCAAGTGTCCACTTGCATCACAAATCTGAGCCACATGTCTTTGTGGAGTAGAATGCTGGCTGCTCTAAAACATAGTCCTTTGCTATAAACCAGCCTTCAAATACGCAATGGCAAGCCAAGAAGTCTCTTGCTGTGTCATGCCTTCCAAACTTCAGTCGATAAGCAGGTCCTCAGCAGAATCCAAATTTCCACCAGGAAGTCACGACCTGTACTGTGGGGCTTGGAAAATATCCAGTTGTTCTGCAGGGTGTACTGGGAAATGAGATGTTTCTGTGGAGGAAGTTCAAAGGAGTGGTGAGCTTGATCATGGTGTCCCAGTATTTTCCTGGTCACTTTTTTTTACTATGCCCAAATATATTACTGTTTAGGGTGAAAGTAATGCATTTCTAGAGATAACCTTTGCCTTGTTCTGGGCTGACAGAAACAATTAAAAGTTATTCTAGAGTGTGTTGGATCTTCTGCAAATCCAGGGTACACTCGACAGAAGTTTGTCTGTAGACAGCCCAGTCACTTCATATTAAAAGATAGGCAGATATTCTGACCTCTGAATCCAGGGCTGCTGAGCAGATGACAGTCTAATTCTTTGCTTCATTTCCAGTGAGCTCTGTCTTTCGGTCCTCTGCAGTGGATGTTATTGCGTAAGAAGGGAGAAGCATCTGATAGTGGTTTAAGACATTGAGTCTAGGAATTTCACTGACTGCCATAGCAGTTCTGAGGACAATATCTAAGAAACCGAAGCATCCGTGATTATTTAGCTGAGATGCACATGGTCTCTGTCATGATTGCTTTATAAATAATTACCCCATCTTTCCTAAATTATTTTTACTATTTTTTGTGGGTGTATAGCCTTTTAAACTGGAAATCCAAAAGCTGGCTCTGTTCATTTTCTCATGAAATTGTAGCCAGAGCAGTAAATTCATAGTTAAGCGCTTACTCATGGGCTACTGTATTATAAATAACTCTTCACCTTGGCCCTGTTTCTCCAGCTATTATTCACTGTGAGTAGTAGTTACTCATGAGCACAGGGTAGCAGAGAAGTAAATGATTCTGCTATCATTACTCAGAGTTTCAGTACCCTGGCACATCAGGAGGTCTGTTTTCAAAGGAGGCACTGCTCTCCTGGAGGAGAAGTAGCAAATTTTCTTGCCTGGTAGGAGTATATCTGCAAAAACTACCCCAAGGAATGGCTCCTGAGTCAGTGCTCTCACAAATCAAGGCAGAGAAAAGTGGGGAGAAACTACAGGTGTACAGTTGGGATATTTGGGAGTGGATATGCCTGAAAGGCTTGTTATGGTTTATCCTTGGGCTCTGTCAGAAGCGCAAAGCTGGCGAGCAGATTATGATCACTGATGGGAGAGCCATCACTTCATCCCTCCTGCTTTCTCCTTGCTATTACACTGCTTTGCTTTCAAAGTGTAAATTAACTTGCAGGTTCAAAGCTTTTGGGAAAGATTCCAGAGTGAAGGTCATCTTTTCTGGGTGGTTTACTGGCTGTCCTGTGTTTGCCCACATCTCCAGTGTTTACCAGCTGAGGGACTTTATGAAATTTTGATGTAGGAATTAGGTTGTTGTTCATCTTGTACCTTCTTGCTCATATTATTGACAGTACCGCTGAACTGCTTGAGGCAGATAGTATCTCAGTGATCACTGTGCTATTTCAGCTCTCCACTGCTGACAACATCAGAAGTGTTTTAACAGGGTTTTAATGGGCAGCCTCTGTAGCTCCTTAGAGGGTTGCAAATAGCTGCTGTGAAAAACCTTTTCTGCCGCTCTGAGCTGACATGCCCTCCTTTCCTCATCCAGCTGCTGGCTGTTCAGATGGCTGCAGCACTGCTGACAAGTCCTTCTGATTTGGGCTGGGCACTGTGGGACCATGCAAGTTCCTGCATCTTTTGGGTGAGCTGTGAAGAATGACATGGTTGTGAAACCACTGGGAAAAGCAGCATGAGGAGATGGGAACCCAAACTGTGTTCAGAAATCCCCTCTTCTCTGTTAGCTCTTTCAAAGGGTAATCGTACAACTTACACTCATGTACTATGCAATGTTCTGTTCCTCACAACGTTTCCAATGATATCCCAGAGCAAGAGTTAACAATTTTGAAGAAAACAACCTTTATTTTTTAGCAGAAAACAAACAAAAAGGGATTAAAAAAATCACTGTTTCTCAAGACAAAGCTTTGATTTGATAGCAGCAGTTTCTAGCTGACTGGTTGCCTTGCTCTGCTTGTTACCAGAAATGAGGCTCTGCTCTGAGCACGGCTTTCTTTGGACTATGTAAAAGCTTTCTCCTCCCTGTTTTGCTTAATATAGCTATAATGTGCCCTTTATCACACTTCAACTTGAGTAATCCCAGTTTAGAAATAGTGTGTAATACCAACGGGGAAAAGCGCTGGAAATGGACATTATAGAAAACATACAGATGAAGCTGAAAAGATCCACTGACATGTAAATTTAATTAAAAATTAGAGGTTTTCAATGAGGGCTGTGTCTTCAATTTCCCAGTTTCCAGGAGTTCTTCACAAAAAGTGTTTCTTTTTTGCATTCTTGGTGAAAAACCCACTGAGGGACATTAGCATCCCCCAGAAAAGTATCTATTCTGTGTCACAGAAACAAAAAAATACCCAAAATGTGTAGACTTGAAATAAGTAAGAAAAATACTCACTTTCCTGTTTGATTTTGATCCTCTTTAACTAAAGTTAGACTTTCCAGTAACCAGCATTGCATGAAAAAGCATGTCCTAACTGCGTGAGTAAGCTTCCTTTTCATTGCATGTGCAACTTTAAGGTATTTCTGTGGAAGGCATGTGAGATTGGATATAATAGCTAAACTAGTAAGCGGGCAAGCAGAGGAAGAGCCAACGGCTAGGGGAAGAGGCAGGCTATAAATAGGGCTCGTTATATAAAGCATTGCTGTTCAAAGAGGGATTCTGCCTTAAATAAGAGAATTCCAAAGTTTTCTTGAAAATCTTATGAATTGCTCCATCTACTGTATGCTTAAAGGAAAAAGATCCCCAGCAACGAGCCCCCACCTTCCCTGGCAGGGCTTCCTGGCCAGGAGTGTGCCATGCAGAGCAGCCTGGCATGGGGAGTGTTACTGCAGGGAAACACACAAATGTGCTAAATCCGGGGATTCTCCTCTGCCCTCAGTCCAGAATCCTGAGCTGAAAGTAAAACTTTCATTTCTTGGCTACTAAAAATCTAAAGATCTTTGAAACTTGCCTGGATTAAATGCTTTTCTGTACTCTGTTCTTCTATCTGCTCTTCTTTCAGCAAACCCAATCACAAGCTGAACTACTTAAATATCAGTGTATTATAAGAGCAACTTCTGCTTAATACCCATTATTTCAGTTTTTAATGCAGTAAAGGCAGTGGCTTTTGTGGTGCTTTATTAAGACCAAAGCAACTGTTCAAAGGACCAAATCCTAAGCTTAAGGGAGAGAGAAAAACCCCTTGTTCATGGAATTTCAGCCCCTTGGTAGAGGAGCTGTTCAGAGCAGAGCTCTGACTTTCACACTTCTTTCTGCCTTCAAGCTTGTGGGTTCTGCTGTGAGTTGCAGCACTGAAAACCACTGTGGTTTTTGTTTCTCTAACTTCATTAATAAAAACAATTCATCAGTAGCTGATGCCTTTCAGAGTGGTTTTTCCCTGAGTCAGCTTACTTGGGAAGAGGTTCATTATAAATTGTAATTAGAAAAAGAAAAACAATCGGCAAAAAAAAAGCTTCTGATGTGGCGAACTTCTCTTAACATAATGTCTCAGCCCAGTTTATTTGAAGAAACGTGTAGCCAAAATGCTGTAATCTAGTTTATATACATTGTTCAATGTATGAAATGGCAAGAAAAAAAGAGAGTTTCAAGTGCTCTATGAGCAAGAGCAGAACTTGCTTGGGGATTATCTGTTTTAAATTCCAGAAGTTACTATCAAAACAGGAATTTCTAAGATGTACTAACGTTGTCTTTGGAATTACAGAATTAGCAGTATTTGTTTGACAGCACACTTTAAGTGGGAGAGCTTTATAATCAGTTCTGTGTTCATGTGAGGTTTCCTATGCTGCATGCATTATGTATCTATACAGCTTGTACCACCCCTTGGTTAGACCCATGCATACCTGCTTGTTAATGACCTGCAACAGTTATCTTCTAGGGCTTGGTGTACCTGGTGTGTTGCCAGCTTCAGAGCCATTAACAAGAGCTGAATGTGCGTATCTCTCTGCGCTTCACCTTCCCTTCCCACCTCCCATCTTGTGTGAGCTGTGACAAGTGACTTGTCATGCAGCCGTGGTGCGCTTCCAGATGATGGTGACACTGTGTGGTGTTCCTTTCTGTTGGGTTTGATCTTGGTTGAGGGAAGAAAAGGGAGCAAGCGCTGGTTTAGGCTTATTATTATGCATATTGTTTGTCACCTTTGTTGGTTCAGTTGATGCTTTGAAGTTAGTCTTGCATTAGTGTTGTGCCTCAGGCAAAATTGTTTACTGCTTCACTGTTCATGTTATTTCACTTGCTTTTATGTTCACTTCTATTTCATAGCTTTGCTCTGCCAATTTGGATATAATTGTATGAAACTTGGCTTTAGGTTTTATCCTGTAACTTTTTCTTACAGGGTCCATCCTTTACCATGCAGAAAGAGTTGTGTGAATAAAAGGCATTGGGCTAGCCTTGTTATTACTGAGCTTCCCATTAACAAAAATGGAATATTTTTAATCTTGTTTCTGAAGATGTAGGCAAGGTCAAAACCAATTAGAAATCAGAGCCACATTCATTCAGAAGGGTGCATCTGATGTAATTCTGCAATCTTCATCTGGGTGCATTATGTGATTTCAGTGAGTCTGTAGTGATCTGCCTAACCGAGCAGGTTTGCACTGGAGCAAGATCCATACAGAGAGATTTAAAGGATGACTGCATCACACTCCTGCCCAGCTTTGCCCTTCATGGGGGAGGCAGGGCAGAGGCCACCAGCACAGCTAGCACTGCTGTCTGAGCTGAGCAGATTTCAGCTTCCTATTGCTCTGTCAGAATGAGCAGGATGCAGGTGTCAAACAAATACATTTTTATCCTGCATGTCTGGATTCAGACAAGGTACTGCACAGCCAGTAAAGGGCACTTCCTTGCTTCAGGGTTGAAGAGTTCCCCAAAAGTAGACCCTGTGTGTCAGGGTCTAGTTAACCCTCTAGGTTAATTCACCCAAAATAGTTTTCAAAATCTCCATATGTGGCATGTGCTGCTTCAGCATGTGAAGCAAATGAAAGCTGCAAGGTAATAATGAGAAAAGCAACAGAAAAGGAAATCTCCCTGTGCTTTACTGCGAGGGCTCGTGTGTTACCTGAGAGACAAATGTGCTGCCCTGGAGCATCTCCTACATCTGCCCCGCAGCACAGGGAAGCTGCAGGGTATGGGGCTGTCCTGGGCACAGCACCCATCATCCATAGTGCAGGGTGCCCAGGCGAAGGCCGCGCTGTAACAGAAGACAGCTGAGATGCTGGTTCATGCTTTGTATTATCCATTTTCATTTATGGCCTTATTCTGAAGTGTTTAAAATGTATAAACTATGATGTATTTGAATCTTAAAGTCACTCCACTATTAACATGCCTTTAAGAGTTTTCATTACAGTGTGCTTAGGTAGGAACAAATTGGCCTTGTAGAAAAGCGTAGGGAAGTTGACGTGTAGGGTGCCAGGTGGACTCGAGCTGCTTCAGCTGGGTTTTACAGCAGGAGGCAGCAAGGCTGGAGCATGGCTGCATCCTGCCCCTGCCCCTCCATGGAGGTAGCACTTTCCTTACCAGTTATTTTGCCTCCAACTAGAGCTAGCCCTGGAGCAGTCAGGTACAGAATATTGATGTTAGTAGATACTTGATTAATGATGCCTCTGGCTTCAACAGAGGAGAGGGTGTGCCTGCTCCTGGCTCCGGCCATCTCAGCAGGCTCCTGGGGCTCTGCCATTGCTGCCTGTCCTCCAGTGACTAGAGCTAGGGTGACTCATCCTGCAAGTGTTCGTAATCACATGCTGCAGAGGTTTTTAGGCAAATTTTGTTTAAGCAACTGTCAGATGAAAACTATCAAAGCTCAGCTTTGTTCCTGTAAGTCTCAGAATATTCGTCATAGGTTAACAGGGATGAAAGCAGTCATGTGTAGCAAAGCCACACTGCTGGGCTCTTGTACCCAGGAATTCAGAAGGAAATGAGTATCATCTCTCTTTCATTTACTTTCATTACTGTATCTTCCTTTATTTCCATGTGCTGAGGTCTGGCAGGCTTTGAACTAGCCATGTCATTTCTAAAATGCAATATTTACCCTGTGCCACTTATTACGAGTCTGCATCCTCAGTGACAGAATTGATTCAGTTGGTGCTGCTGCACTTTTAATGTTACCTTTTATGTTCATGTTTGTTCCAACAGAGTGGCCACTAGCACAGACGACTTGAACTTGTATCACCCGCAAACTGACAACGCTGGAGCCACCAGTTTGTCATTATCCCTACTAGTGTATCTGATTTAATTTTGTGACAGTGGATTAATTCTTAAAATTGCAGTGCTTTTTGCTCGTTAATGGTCAGTAAATGATTCCGGGAGGGGGCGGGGGAATGGAATTCATCAGTTTTGTAGTCATTTTAATTCTTCTAGTTTTAAGTTGTTCTATAAATATGTCTTTATGGATGTAGTTTTACTAGCTTAAAAACATCTAATTGAAAACAGTTGCTTAAATCTCTTTGGATCAAGAAGGCAGTAATAAGCAAAGAGAGTATCTTATCCCTGCAATCCAGAAACGCTTAGTGACTGGTATACTCGGTGCATGTGTAATCAGCTTCTTGTTTCATCTAAAAACCTTAGCTCTCTTGGTGTGATTTAGTACCTCGCCAGGAGCATGGTTTTTCTTGTCTCGAAGATTATCAACTAGTGAAACAAAATATAAACCAAAATGGCACAACATACAGAAATGGTTTTAAAAATATTTAATTAAGTTTTACTATCTTGGTGTGTGTATAATGTGTTATCTGGAATATCACCAGGCTGCCGAAAAAAAAAAGCATTAGATTAGCCTTCTTGTAAGTTAACATTTTGTTGCACATTATGTGATGTTATTCTTATGACTTAATGTTTGTATCAGGCAGGACTGATCTCTGCTGTTTTGTAAGGTACCCAGCAGATGAACCCGTAGCCCTTAGGTGAGGTCAGTCTGTGCATTTACCTATTGATGCTGCTTGTGATTCCAAAACCGATGAGCTCCAAGGGCTAAACACTTAGATGTGCATACTTTTGCTTTCTGAAATAGCTATTAGGGTTGGGTTTGGTGAGGGGTTTGTTGCTGCGATTTGGGTTTGGTTCATTGTCTACTGTTTATTTAATGTCAGAAATTCAGGTCCTTTCTAGCTTATGAGATGTAATGACTGTAGATGCCATGGATGATAGTGCATACTTCAGTTATTTGAAACACTCTGGGTTATGTTGGTAATTCATTGAAACAAAAGATTATTGATGACCGCTCTGGTTGCTGGCCCTTTTTTAAAGGCTTATACCTGCATCCCTCTGGCTGGAAATTGGGCACCATTTTCCAAAGTGATCCTTAGAAAGTGCTGTACCAAACCTCAGAAGTCTATAAATGATACATGGCTCATTGCCAAGCTTGGAAGCAAGGAAAAGAAAGCCAGTCTGTGCTGGTGGAGAGGGAATGCAAAACCACAAATCTTTCTTCATGCAAGTGGGAAGTAAAACAGGTTAACTTACATGATCATCTGTGATCACTGCTTTGAAGACTTGGGTTCAGATGACCAGGACTGTTCACACGCTCAGTTATAACATCTCATTAGGAGTCATAAGTAACAGAGGTGATAATTTCATAAACTGCAAGTACACATTTAACTGTGCCCTACATTGCATGGATCTTATTTCTTACTGCCTAAACAGACAAACTGTAACATGGACTTTCACAGGAAGAATACATCCCTCTGCAAGTTTTGTCATTTTCCTTTTTATTCACTTCATTTCTAAATGTCAATATCCTACAACTTTATTAATCTTAAGTACTAAGAAGTTGTGGTGGGATCATGTCTTGCAGGTTGGGCAGGCTGCCTTCCCACAGTCTGAAGGAGCACACACTTTTGCAGCTAGAGCATCTTATTCTTTGTTCAGGGCTTAAAACGCAGTGAGAGTTCAACCCCTGAAATTCTTTTTCTGAGTCTTTTTGATAAGCAGGCAGCACTTCACACAAGGCCATTGTCAAAAATCACTTGCTGTTTGGTGGTAGAAGAAATGCGTAAGTGTATTCTGTCTGTCTAAAAGCCCTCCATTACAAAAAATAATCAAACATCCTTTTTCTTCTTGTACATTTGTGTCATTCTGTGAATCAGAAGCATTTTATGTACTAAGGGCAATGTGCTTTGCTTTTGGAATTCCTGAGTTTCACTAAAACCCTGGGGCATAGTTGCTTCAGGAGACCTGAAGTGACCTGTAAATAGGAGCTGCTGTGTCCCTTTGCTGCTTAGTAAGATCATTTTAAAGAGAAATTGAAATACAGTGTCCAGATACAATAGAACATTTTAATCCAGAGAGAAAAGCAGTATTTTTATATTAGCTGATCTCTCGAAAGCACATTCAGACATGAGTTATTTCTCACAGCTCTCCTTTGAGAGAAAGATGGGCAGTTTCCTTGCTTGTAAGTGACAAATCTGAGGCAGAAAAAAAATCAGATGGCATTCCTGAACCCTGAGAAGCTCCCTGTGCAAGCAGGGCACGAGCTGAAGAGTTCCTATATAGGCATTGGCAGGCCCATAGCTTTGAATGCTGAGCTCTCTCTGCAGGCAGGAAAGGTGTAGGAGAAAGTAGGATCCTTTTTGCAGATTGTTTTGCTTTTGTTCATATGCTGTCTCGGTTGTGACTTCAAATAAAGGCTTTAGTTTTTCTCCTAAATCCCAATGATTGACTGTCTATAAACATGCTGACAGTCCCAAAAATAATGATGAGAAATGTGCTCACTCTGCGTGTGTGTGTTACATCCAACAGAAAGAAGTTAATGTTGTGTTTAAGCAGCTGGGCTACTGTCTTACCAGGGTTCCCTTCTTTGGTCTTCCCCAGCCTTCCTGTGGGATCTCCTCCTTCAGTTTAAGGTAGCTTAAAATCCAGAATCCTTCTGGGCATTGTCTTGAAGTCGGACTAATTTCTAAAATCTAAACTATTTCAACCTCTGCAGGAGAGCAAGTGTGAATCTCTTTCCTCTTCCTTTCTCTGTGGGTGCAGTAGGATTATAACCCTCCCCTGCCTCTGCATTGCAAGTCGTGTCTGTCCAGAGCAGCACATCCCTGGGGCCGTGTAACACCAAATGCAGCCAGAGCTGCTGCAGGAAAATCACCAGAAGTGCAAGGGCTTATTTTACTGCACCGCTTTCGATGATGCCTTTGGTTTTGAAACTGCAGAGGTAATGGCAAGAGTTTTATCCTTGGCACAGGTCAAGGTGCACACCTAGAGTTCTGGGTCAGTTCTGGTGGAAGAAAAATGGAACTGTTTTCCTACTGATGGGATGTTGAGCAGGGGGCTGCTGCTAGCTTCTGTTGAGCATGTGAAATGCAGAATGAAGCTCTTGCATCAGTTGGGAATTTTGTGGAATTTGCCTCCATTTGACAGGGTTTCCAGATGGAAAGGAGCAACTGTCTGTTTCTGTACAGTGCCATTTTCATTTACTTTAAATGGGTTTGAGTTTGGGGCAGGGGGTCTGCTGCTTTGCTTTCAGTGGCATGAAGACAGATGTTATTTCACCAGGCTGTTGGAAGCTTTTTCTCATCCTGCAGTTCTGTTGTAGGTGCATATCTTTTGAACAAAGACAAATTCCATTGGAAGTGTTACAAAGTTAGGTGCATTTTCAGTTATTTTAATGATTCTTTATTTTTCTAGCACAGTAGGTTAAAAATGTGTTAAAGCTAGTGGTAAAGTAATTTATGAAGGGCAAATGGAGTTCAAAAGGTTCAAATATACAAGTTCAGTTCCAGCATCATTTGGATCTTCACACCTCAGTGTCCCAATAGAGAAATTGGATACTGAGTTTTTACAGGTTTTACTGTAAAAACTGAGCCCTCCAGAACTTCAGAACTAATGGATTTTGCAGAAATGATTTGGCTACCCTGGATGTCCATTAGCTGTTTTGCCTTTCTATCTGTGCTGGAAAACTAAATGGCTTTTACTTGCACTTTTTTTACTAGTTATATGTTTGAAAGAGATGTCTTTTGTATTACCATAGCCGGTAGGAAAAAAGGGATGTACTCAGAAATTGTCGGAGCGTTTAATCATAGTATATCCTAACTAGAATTTAAACCGTGTGTTGTCAAGAAAGTTTCCATCTGTAGCATACCAATCCCAAGCTGACTACATGCAGTTTTAATCTTCTGACTCTTGAATTCATTCTTTTTCCTGTGGCTTTGGTGGTGTTAAAATTTAATCCTGAGTAGTTACATTGTATTAAGTCTATATTTCTCTCCTTTCCTTGCGTGTCCTACTTTATTACTGGCGATGGATTCTGAAATACCCAGAAAATCTGTGGTTTCTAATATGGAGATGGTTGATAAAATGCCTTTCTACGAAACGGGTAGTTTAAGAAAGTTTCCCGTCTTATTCGTTGAGCTGTTAGATACTTAGCAAAATTTAATACCTTGTAATATGCTATTCCTATTAGAGGGGCATGTTTTTGATGGGAAACTGTCAAAACTATCTTGCTGATTTAAAAGAATTTTGTGTCCAGTTCATCATATGTTACTCACACTGGTTTTTTCTATATTACATCATGAATGAGAGTTAATTTTGTGCAGTAATATTAAAAGCAATTTCTATATTGCAAATGGGACAGAATAAGAAAACAACAGAAGAACCTATAGATTTTCAGGTAAATGTGACAATTCTGGAACTCTTACACATGGGAAAACCGGCTGGCACAACAGCAGAGGAATGGTAAAACCACTTCCATTTTGGAAGAGAAGGGGATAGGATGGGTGTGTTTCCCCATGTCAAACAGCACTTGGGAGGAAGGTAGTGTTGAAGCTGGTATGGTTCACCACACAAGGGGTTTATTTTGTGGTGGAAAATCTAATCTTTCTGAGCCCACTTCTCTTGGGTATCAGTCTGAAGTCTGCTTTATATTGGGAGATTGGCATGAAATCCACAGCACTTAAGAGGATAGAGGCCTTTGTCTCCAAACTGTACATTTTTTTTGGAACTATAAAGGCAGTGGAACGAGAAATGGTCTTAAGAATATAATGTTAAGATCCAACCTTGTAATCCTTTCTCAAGTAAAAATATGTTATAGATCAATTTTATTGATTCATCTCTTTTTTCCATGTGTTTTAGAAGATTCACTTAAAAAAAGGAAACCTATTATACTTAACTAATGGTCAAAGAATTAAAAAAAAGATTAATTAGAAGCACCTGCTCCCATTAGCCAGAATGACATCTTCTTCTGGTTCCTTTGTAGGCACCATTTGATTCTGAGAGAAGCATCAGAGACTTGAGAACTGTTGTGCTTGTTCAGTACCATGCGATATTTGAAGCCCTTCTGTCCTTCCTTCAAATGTTGTAGAAGGATGGATAATGAATATAAGCAAAGCATGGGAACAAAACAGGGCAGGGTTCGGAAGGGAAGGAACTGGGTGAGAGAAAAAGAGGTGATGCAGGTAGCTGCTGGGTGGGGGATGGCTCTGTGAGTAGATGTGTTCAGTTTTCAGTTTACAGGCAATGGGACAGAAGAAACAAAGTGAAGAGGAGGAGGAGGAGGAGTTGAAAGGAATGAAAAGACAAGAGATTTATTCAGTAAGTAAATTAGAAATTATATCAGATAACTAGACGAAAACAAGAGCAGATCCCTGACTAATGTAAGTTGTTCTGGCACCACTGACTTCAAATCAGTCTACACCAACTCATGACCTGGACAGACTGGCTGAGTTGAGACCAGAGACTAATTTTTTAATCCGGACTTCCTTGGTTTGTGTACTTAAATCTGACGTTTTCAAACATGGTAACTTAATATGCAGCAAAAATAGAATTGGCATAGGTACTCCCAAGGAGAGGAGTGATGAAAAAGATCGGATGTCTGGTGCTCAGTGATCTTTGATGTCAGAGGATCACAGCTGTTAGTTTATAAGTTATAATGAACATGGCTACTTTTATCTTGAACGAACTACATATTCTGGCTGATGAATATTGACATGATTGAAGTGAGATGACATAGATTCTAATCAGTTGAGGTTCTGGCTCAGTATGTGCAGTTCTAATTTGCTTTGTTCTACTTTAACATATTAGATTTCTTGCAACAGTATTAATGATTTAGGGAAAAATACATGTATTTGGAGAATATTTGAATACTTTGATATCTGTTTCTCCATCCAAACTGCTCAGTGCAGGCAGCCGCACTCTCTGCTTTCCAAGAAGAACCATAGCCTCTGACACTTTAGAAGTCAATTTTACTCCTCAGAAAAAAAGAAACACGCAAGTATTTCTTCTGTTTGCATTAAGCTATGGGGAAAGCAGCACCTCCTGAATCGCCAGGCAGCTTCGTGCCTGGCCCTCATGGTTTACTGAGCTAAGGCCCCTTACCAACATACACAAAGAACTAAGAATTTTCTGTTTCTTAAATGACTCATTTTGTTGGTCAGTTTGTTGGCCAAATGCTGATACACTTCCATTCAGATGTAAAATGTAGAGCAAATGATGTGCAGCATATTGCTGTGGGATGCATTTTTGTGTCTGTGGAGCAGTGTAATGCTTTGGCCATCCCTCCTCCATTTTTGTTAAGGCACCTCCTGAAGTCAAGCTAAAGCTGCTTTTAAAATGAGCCAGCATCACTTGGATGTGGGTGAGGTGCAGCAATTTGGGAATTGCTCCCAGCTGGTGGAGAAATGATTTCCAAGCGAGCTGGGTGGCTCTTTAACTGCTCTTCCCAGTAGAAATAAGCTAAAATACATCGAAATTGTTGCTTTGACAAATAAGCTAATGAGCCACTCAAGTTGCTTTATGTATTGAATGTAGCTGCTTGACAGTTATTATTATTTTCTAATTATATTAAGTTATAAATTATTAACAAGTGTTTAATTTTAGTCCAAACAGATCCAACAAAAGGGATTTGTCCAGTTATGAATTGCAGCAAAATACAAAATGGTTGAGCTTTTAGTGTATGCAAACTTGGAGACCCTGGTTATTTCTCCCTCTTTCAACAGCCAGTCATGAAACTTGCTTGACCTTTTCACCTTTAAACTTTATTTGAACTTGGAAAGAAGACTTGTGAATTGTGGAGAGGGGAAAAGGAAAAAGAACAGGGGTGGGGGCTGGAGGAGGGAGAAGGTCTGATTATATGTTACCGTAACAGTAATACTAGCAAAATAATCCTCCTCTTGTGCATGAGTGTCTGCTACTGCAAGCTTCGGGGTAATAAGCTCACATGACATGCCTAGAGGCTAATGCTGGCCTATGCTTCTTCTCTTTTTTTTTCGCTTGTACATATTTAAACAAAGGCTGATTATCCAAACAAGAATTTGGACTGCATCAACTGGACCAGTTAAATTATAGTTAGTAAAGCTTGGCACCTTCGGAGCTTGGAATGTTACAATTACAGCTGGATCCTCATTTCTTAGGCAGCCTCACAAAACAATAAAAGTGGAGATTTTTATCTTTATAGGACACAGCTTAACTCTTTGAATACAGAGGACTAAGTGCCAAATATTATAGTTAGTGCTTAGACATACTATTCCAAGCCAATAAATGTGATTAAACAGTTGTATCCATGCTCTATAGGACGTAGGGCAGAGGGAGCTGCTTTGCCAGCACTCGGATGGATGCTTTGGCACTTGTAGTGGACGTTCATTACCCTCCAGGATTTCTTTTGAGATAAGGAACAAGAACACAACAAGCAATTTGTTGTTTGATCTCCTTATCTTGTACTGCCCTTTTGACAGTATCACTGTGGTTTTACCGTAATTTCTCTCCTTCCTGTATTTCCTGTTGCTACAAAAAAACCTTGTGTCTGTGTGGGATCTAGATGGTCCCTGGAGCTGGGTCTGATTTGCACCTCTAGGATGAACTGGAAAACTGTCTTCAATGCTGGCTTCAAATTATTAGCAGATTTTTCACTCTAACCCCCGGAGGCCACCAGTATTGGCTCTCCCCATCACTGTCCCTGTGGGGCTACTCTGGGCTGGGTAGGTTGTAGGGGATATGCAGTTACATTTCATTTTAACATACTGCTGTTGACTATTCCAGACTCATTTTCCCTTCTCTGGTCCTACAGAGAAGAATTGGCTTTGAGTAGTCACTTGCAAAGCCAAACTTTGACTTTCTTGGTTGTGTAATATATAGCTCTGGTTGCCAATCAGAAAATGAAGTTCTCTTCCTAAAATTAAACAAAGTCCTTATCATTAACCTAGAACAAATCAATACCTTTGCATTAATTCACATGGAGCAGGGCCAGTTTACAGCTCTCCCTGATCTGCCTGGTGGGGTTTTTTTGTCCATAGGTTTATCTCAGCTTCTTTTTTAAGCAAGTGTTTATTGCTTGCATTTTCTGAAAGCCTTATTGAGTTATAATGATTGAAACGTAAGCACTCAAGACGATCCAGAATGTCTGCAGAAGCCCACCAGCTAGATGTTTACCAGGCTATACCAGGAGTTTTATCTTTTGCTTTCTTTGCAGAGCATAAAAGCAAGCTTTCATTAAAGTGTGAAAAACTTTGTTTCCTTTACTGCCATAGCTTCACCATGTTTCAGTGGGCTTTCGTCTCAGTAGTGATAACTAATACGGAAAACATGTAATTCTGCCATCAAGATACCATGGGAGTTACAAGAGCAAGCAGTAGGTAGTTTTGAATGGAAGGACATTTAGTTTTCTTGCATTGAAAACTGAGAAGTTAAAGATTCTTAATCAAGATAAACTTGCAGATTCATAAGGTGCAGCTGAGGCTGGGAGGAATGATACCAACTGGAAATAAGAAAGACCTAAGGAAAAATTGTGAGTTAATGTTTACCCTTTTATTGCTACTTTAATCGAGTGGCTTTACAACATGACCTTTTAAATTGTGGCTGGTTTAAAAAGGCGTATTTGTGTGCCGCAGGCCCACAGAAAGTGCTGGTGGGTGCAGAGCCTGTTGCTTCCTGAGCTCTAGGCTGAGCCGGCTCCATGCTCAGGACAGAGCCCAACACAAGGCCTTTATAGTCAAATACTTAATGTTTTCCATGCTTATAGCTCAAGGGAGAGCTCTCTCCGTCCCCAGGACTTGGGGCAACAGCCACTTTCCATAAAACTCTTGGGGCTTTTTATTGGGAAGTGTTGAGCCTACAGGAGGTAATGCTGCAGGAGGAAGAACCAAAACCTGGATTCTGAAGGCAAATGTTTGCACCTTGTCTTCTTTGAATGTTACCTGCTGTGTGCTTGGGAGGTAGTCAAAGGCTTCTTCTTCTGTGGGAAGGAGTCTGATTCTTGCTCTGTGCTCCCCCGTCATCTGCTTTTTGCACACTTTTTAGCCACACCATTGAGAAGAAGTGGGGATGCCCCCGTTAGTCTTCTGCATGACAATATTTAATTTCAAGCAACAATATTTGTCTTCTGGCCAGAAGAAATCCTTTATTTATTACATCTGCTGTCCTTGCTTTTTTTCTGTATAGAATAAACTCACCTCATGCCATGGTGAGATGATTGAAATAGTGCTTGGCTGATTTAAGGGGCCCAGGTTTACAACCTAGATACAAATGTCTGAAGTACCTGGAATACCCATCAAGAAAATATCCTTGGTAGTAAAACAGAAAAGAAAGGTTAGCTGATCCACTAGGTACTGCAGATGAGATGATCACGTAGCTGTTGACAGAGGGAATCTAAAATTTTAGAACCTGTCTTCAGACAGTCTGAATGTATTTTCAGCTGCCAAGAAGAAGTCAGCAGAAATGATCCATGGATAAATGAGAGCAACATGCAGCATCTGCAGGAGACAGTTTCAGTACAGCAGCCTTGCTTTTCAACTGGTTTCTAAAACACTAATTAAGAAACAGACTGTAGGTAGCCAATACTGTATTCAGAAATTATTCCTTCTTGTAATGTTTCTCATCTGTGGTCTTTATCTAATTCATCTTGTCTTTTTCCCTCCTCCTCTGCCCAGTAGATTTATTCCTGGATGAGCAAGGGAGTGAAGGAGAGGAAGCAGGGCAGGAGTTAGTTACCACTGCAGAGGTGTTTTGGAACTGTAGTTACCACCCTCTTCCTTTTTCTTTCTTGCATCCTGAATTTATTGTGAATTAGTATTAACTTTAACCTTAAAACAATCCTGATTAAATCACAGAGAAAGTAAAGAAGCAAGTTCATGGTGTATGAGTCAAAGTGAGAAGAGGTCCTCAGTACAATTTCATCAGACAGAGCTATACTTGGGAAAGAGTAATTCTCATACAGCATGAGTCATATGCACCATTACAAAAAAGGAGACACTGCCCCTCATTCTAATCTGATGTACTGTAGCTTCTGCAGGAGACCAGGAAACAACCTCCATGTTACAGACACTTTTGGGCTGTTTCCTCTAAAGAATGCTTTAAATCAGCCGTGGAAGTCAAAAAAGACAACTTTTCACAAAAATGCCTGTTACTTAAGAAAAAGGAAAGAACTGATTTTGAACTATTTTGTTGCTGAAGCTATTGCTGCAAGAGCCACTCCTGATGCTCCAGATGCGTTATAACAGAGTTCTTTTCAATTTATTTAATTTTAATTAATATTACGTATTATCAAATAGTTTCCTTAAAAGAACCACTTGAAAAGTTGCCTTTTTATCTGTATTTTGATTTTTCAGGAATGGTTGATGCACACACACAAATAGCTGTAAGCCTTCTGAGGCTAACAGAGGTGCAAATGGTTTGGGGTTTGTTTAAATCAGATTTGTCAGTACAGAGTCTCGGGTGAATGGAACAGCAGCCAAGTCTGTTGGTTCTTGTGGGCTGCTTGTTGGTTTAAGTTTAATTAAAGAAGCTTTTGCTTAAAAAGAAGGGGGGGGCATTCCCTTTAAATGTGGGTATCTATGATAATAACTCTGTAATAAATCTTTTTCTCTCACAAACTGTGTTTGGAATAGGGGTTTACATAGATGGCCATAGCCGAAAATAAGACGGAAATTCTATTTATGCCCCAAGTTAAGAATTCCCATCACTGGCAAATCTTAATTTACTTCTTCATCTGATTTCTGATGGGAAAAATCTAATTGCTTTTGTACTGGAAATAAAGTTGATTGAACTCGGAATTTTTCCAGTGGCTCAAAAGGTTATTTCCCAAGCAGTGCTCTTTTACAAACTGCAGTGGATTTTAGTTTATCTGCTTCCTTCAACAGATAAATGTTCAACATGAATATACGTAGGGAATGATAGCCTCTTCATATTAATGTGTTAGCCATATTGATAGGCAGAACGTTATTTGACCTCCAGAATTTCACGTGAAGTCTCTTCTTTTAGACATGATGGCAGTAACACCCTAGAGATGGAACTGTGATACAGCAATCAGCTAAATATAATTTCTGTGGTTTTCTTTGTTTCATATCAAGCTCTGTAATTTCTTTCTAGAACAAAACACTTGAGGACTTTGGCTGCCTATAGGAACTGTTCAATCAGTATTAGCATGCAACTTGTCAGGAGCAGATTCTTAGAAATACTTGCTCTGATTTCCCTAGGCTTTGAATCAAAAATGCCAGTCATGAAAAATGGGGGTTTATTTGTGGGTTTTAATTTTCTAAAGAATTTTAGAATTTCTATTTGGTTTGGGAAGCTAAAAATAGAAAATAAAATGTTCTTTGCCTTTTTATTTCATAGCATCATATAATTCACATTTATTCCTTGTAGTAATTTCATTTGACCTGAGCAGTACCTGTTGGTGAAAGGGAGAGCGGATCATAGGCCAGCAGCTTTAGCATTCAACACAGTTTGCCTTGACAAACCTATTTAAGATGATCAGTGAAAACTGGGTTTTCTTGTGAGATGTCCAACTCTTTCTGGTTTGGGCAAATTCAGAGCTATCTGGGGACTTGTGCTGCTAGAGGGAAGTTTTGCTTTCTGTAGCAATCCCAAGGAGAAATGTTCAAAGTAAGGATGATGATCTCTAAACTGTCATCAAACTTTTCAGACCTCAAAGGTTTACAGCAAAAGCAGCATATGAAAGCTTAGGTAAGTTTGCCTTTTACCAGGACCCTTTCACAGAACTCGTTTTCCCATCACTTTAGCAAATTCCATTCAGTTATTTCAACCAGCATGAATGGATCTGCCCTCAGAAACGATTGCTGGTGCTGCATTTTGGAGGCATCATGTTGCTGAAAATGAATCAAAATTACACAAATGGCTACGGTTGGGTTTGCTTTACGTACGTTGGAATTACTTAATTGGTGGAATTACTTAAGAAATCAGTTGGGTTTGTAATTACAGTAACATTTTTGTCTGCCAAGTTACTTTCATATAGCAGGTTTAAACTGATCCAATTAGTAGTGAAATTGGTGTAATTAAGCTAGCCATTAATGAAACGCGTGCACGCACTCTGCCTTTCACTCAGTGTGTTGAGGTGGGAGGGGTTAATTATCCTTGTTACAGAAAGCAAATTTCTCTCCATATAATCTTTATTTAAAGCCTTTGTGATGAGTCTCTGTCAGGTAATGGGGGTGGAATATGTTCTTGAGGATAACTTGCCTAATTCTTAGAGGCTTGGACTTCTTGTGGCCTGAGGTCCTGGTGTTCAGTTGCACTTTGGAGGATGCCCCTCCAACAAGAGATGACTGTTGCCATTGTTGGGCCAAGAGATTAATCAGCACATGGAATGAATCAGCTATTTGTAATAGCAGGAACCATGGGAAACACTTGACAGGGCTCCCCCTGATGTGGCTTCTTTGGTGTAGAGAACAGCTTAGCGGCAAGGGTCATCCATGGCTGGTATCCTTGCAAAAGCCAAGTTAAAACTACTTCAGAGAAGGCCCAGCAGAAACCCTCCAAGGCAAGGGAGGCACGCTGCAGTCTGCAGAGATGCTGCTTAAACTCCTGTGTGCAGCATTATGGAAAATTTTACTTCGCAGTTGCCTTCCCTGTAGCTGATGAATACAAGATTTCAGTGTTCCCAGTCCATTAATCTTCACGAGCACATCTGCAGGCTGAAAAATATTCTTAAAAACAACATTGAAGAAATTACAAGCGCAGATAATTTTGAAGATAAAAAGAACTAAAAAAACCAACAATAAACTTAGTTTGCTTCCTTATGCGAATCCCAATCCAACGTGAGAGAAGGGCTTTGCCGTTTAAAATAGTTTAATTGCCTAAGAGGAAAGCTTTGAAAAGTGGTTGTTCCGCCAGCATTGTGAATGCAGTTCCCACTGCGGAATATCCTGGCCTGCACTGTGTCAAGTAATAATATCTTGCAAGTCAGGCAGATATTAGGGAGGTGTCAGAGACAACAAAGGAGGAGTTAGTTAGTGTTGGGGGGTTGAGAAAGTTAATTATGTTGAAAAGAAACTAATGGTGAAGGCGTGTAGGAACCAACTCCTAGGAAAGCAGACTTTGGTATTTGAAGGAGTACATAGCTAAACTGGATAGCTGGAGCCATTCTTTTCTAGCACATTTGTTGATATAAATACGATAACAGTGATGTCCAGATGACTGATATTTCCTGAAACAGAGTATTTTTAAGGGTTCCCTTTATCTTTTGAAACTGCAGCTTAATGAGCAACAAAACCCATGCTCAGTTTTATGACCCTGGATTTCTATTTATTTTATCAAGTACTTTTCTAGTAAGCAGATACCCAGAAAGCATGCCAGGTAACTTTGTGATCCCCTTCCCATTTATCCCAGAAGTACTTAAAGACCTCATTGTATAAGGCAGCGTCTGCTTCAAGGGAAAGCGAGTCAGCACGGTAAAACCCCCTTGTAGACTCTGCTCCCGGCTTCCAGCAGGGAATTGCATTGTGAGGAAACTCTGGGCTTTCAGCTCAGACAGGATCTTACCACAAACCCACCTTCTCCCAGTGCCTTTTGGGTTGAGATGCTGCCAGGCACCTTCCGCCAGCACTGGCAGCCATGGTGGGACAGGGGCAGCCGTAACATCTCCAGTGGCTGCTGAGAGCTTCGCCAGCGCGACTTTGCTCCCAGTTCTTGTATCCCTCCCTGAGCCAAGTGTTCCCAGCCACAACAGGAATGAGACACCAAGAGCAAACGCAGCAGGGAAGGCATAAAAGTTTGGGGAATTCGGGTTAGCCCTGATTTACATCAGATTTTTACCAAAAGTAGCTGGATTCTAAGTTAATGTAAAGAACTAATTTTCTGAATCGGAGTGGTTTTATAGTGAAGGGATGTTGTAAAGAGTTGTTTATAATGGAGTTTATCTTAGACTGAAACCGTTTGCCAGCCTAATATCAGGAACTTTCTGAGAAAGCCTTACAGTGGTGGTAGCTTAAGGAAGGGGACCAGGGTGGGGGAGAAAACCTAATAAAAATAGCTGAGATCATTCAACAGTTATCAAGAAACAGATACTGCAGTTTTATAACAGAAAGCACTAAAAGTATATGCACTCTTAAAAGGCAATTAAAATGTATACTCCAAAACTATAAAACATTTTCTTTTCATCTGGAACATTGAGGGCAGATTACAACACATTAATAACGTTTTGTTTACAGTTCAGTTTCTGATGGCTTCCAAATGCAGTCTGTGTAGATTAACCAGAAGGAGTCCAGTTCTCTTTTAAGAGAGCTTGTAAAGGAAAGCAATGTGGTAAGATTGTTATGAAAAGCTAGTGTATTTAGGAAATAGCACTTAGCAGGGTCTCTCTGAATGGCTGCCAGGTCAGGAAGCTGAAGTGCAAGGCTTGGCCCTCGTTCAGGCCCCCCAGTCCCGGCTCCTTGACCACACAGTACGTCAGGAGCATGTCACGGCGAGCCAGGAGCTCCACCACGCCTCCACCGCTTGGCACAGGCATTTTCACATAACCCAGGGCTCGGGAGGGGAGGGAGGCACGCCGGGGCCAAGGGAACAGGCTGCTTATTAAAATAGAAATGGATAAATAAAACAAGCATGGGAATGGAGCGGCCGCTCGGTCCCGTTGCCGCAGTTAGCAGTGCCGGCTCCGCGGGGCGAGGATGCGGAGAGAGCCTGCTGGTGGCGGAGGGATCGCACCCTCCGCCTGGGAAGCTCGTCCTCTCAGCATCCCACCAGCCTTGCATGAGCGGTACCTCTCAGTAAAGAAATCAAGGAGTATGAGAACGTTGTCCCATCAAGTTCTGTATTAAACACGCAGGGAACTCTGGGTGGCAGATGTGGGAGCCCTGAGGCTGCAGGTCGCCTTGTCTTTAACAGGCTTCTGAGTGGCAGGATGTGGGAGCAGAGCGCAGGCTTCTGGGTGAGGTGGCGGCTGGGCTTTGTGCTCGTGCGGGGCGAGGGGAGCTGTCGAGGTGCCTCGGGCTTTGGAATGGGCGCTTGGAGAGGCGGCTGGGGCTGGACGGGCACCTGAGCTCCGCTCCTGCCATGCGAGTGGCTTTAGTTTATCCACTGGAACAGTTTCTTCTCAGCATAACTCTATGAATTCTCATTCTCATCCCGATGTATTCCCTCCACATGATAGTCTTGCTGGTTTTTAAGTAACAGCAGTGGAGAAATGCAGCATATTTAATCCATGCTAGTAAGGTGTACCAGCTTTCTCTAATTCTTTCCAGTGTAGGAACTTACCATGCAATCTCCAGTGAAGCCTTAAATCATGGATTTCTGGGCAGGCTTTGTCTCTCCATCTCCCTGAACTCAGCTGTCCAGGCTTTCTGAGGGACTCTGGTTGAGCCATATGCACAGTTTAGTTTTGATTTTGTCTGGTGGATCAAAGTGAGGACATCCCAGTGAGCCCAGCAATATTGTTTGCATGCTTATGTGACCCAGGTGCTTTAGCTAAATCAGTATGGCATTTTGGTATATATTTAGTTCAGTTCATAATACTGCTGGCACTGCTGGCGGTTTTTCCACTGCTATTTTGTATAGTGCTCTGTGGACCTAGCACACAGTGGGATTCTTCAGTATCCCTCTGCAGCCAGCTCTGTAGAGACCCACCAGGAAACACACCAGGCATTAAATAGAACAATATGGCAGAGAATCTTCTTTTTCTGAAATGCCACAGCAGTACATTCTGTGTTAAATGCAAAGGAAGGTGGTTGCTCTCCAGTCACTCCTTGAAGACAGAGTTGTTCTTTAGCCATGCTTTATTTGACTGTATAAATAACTGCTGTTCATTTGGTACAGGCTGTGGTCATGGCCATCAAACCACTCTCGCACCCTTAGAAATGGATCCCCTGGTTAGAAAAATCTGCTTTTCACAGCCACTAAGTTCACTTCAGAAATATTTTTATCAAGAGATGGGGGATAAAATGCATGGTTACGTTTAACACTTGGTACGCTGATAACTCCTGCCTTCCCTGGGCAGAGCGTGGAGGATTAGTAATATGTTGTGCATTAGCAACTTGTACATTTGATGGGAAAATCTAATAAATTGTCGTTACTCAGAACTGAGTAATTATACACAAAATTAAATGTGTGCATGTGTGTATGTGAGAGAGGAACTTCAGCTTGTTATTGGGTTCAGACAGTGACTCATTAAGCCATCCTAATGCCTCGGATATGCAGCAGGAGACTCTAAATGTTAACACTTACATTCTCATCTCCATAAATGAGGATTTGAACACATAATTCCCTGAGATGAGACTATACCTCTTGATTTTTATTTCTAAATCTATGCTAAACTGGCAGATGTTAGGGAGTAGCTTTTCGCATTTTTCATTTAGGTTCTGATTAAAAGATAAGTTTTTTTTCTTAAAACCAGCAAAACTAATTATTCATGAGCGCAAAAATCATCATCCCTGGCTAGCAGACGTCTCAGTTTAGGGTCAGCAGCAGATAACATGAGGTCTGCAACAACTGTTGGATCATTCAGAATGCTTCTGAGTCCCCGAATGATGTTTCTGGTTTTCATTATCTGAAGGAATAGAGGAGAGAAGGAAGTTCAGGGAGCCGCTCTTGCCTTTGCTCCCACAGTGGCCATCCACACATTGTGAGGGCCATGTCGGTGTCTGGTAGGATGTGGGTTTGCTCAGAGCTGCAGGGGTTCCTCTGCTTCTGCCTTTTTGGGCTTCAGCTATCGGGTGATCGTTCCCAGGGACTGAAAAGCTGAGGCGCGAGAAGGAGCAGAAAAAAAAGGGTTTTAAGCTGTTCCAGGGTGACTGAATTCCTTCAGCTGCCCGTGGACTTGAAGGCCTATTACTGGAATAACAGTTTTCCCGTATTTATTATTCACATCCTGTACAGTTATTGGTTATTTGTCACCACACCTTCATTACTGTCACGAAAGCCATTCTACACTGGCAGGATGAAAACGTATTCAGTTTCTCTCCTGTATTCCCGTTTTGCTTCCTGACGTTGTGCAACATCTGAAGTGGTGATCCTTCGGGCAGTTAGTAGCAATGTGGATTGCTGCAGATTGTACCACTGTGTGCTGTCTAAAATCCATGACTTGAAGAAAAAAAGAAGTATCTGATTTCATGAGCTGAGAGATCATAATCCAATTGTTTTATTTTTAATTTCTCTTTCCTGAGCTCTTTAACAGATGCTGCTTTTTGGCCCCTTGACAGAAGCCTTCTAGCCTTCCTTATGAAAATCACAGATTGCAGCCTTCCGTGTGGGCATTTCTTGACTTATACGGTTAACCTGAGAAGGCAGAAAAAAGGCATTATTACATTGCTACAAGCTGCCAGCTCCTTGCTAATAATTTAAAGGTGTGGGTGCGTGTGTTGCTCTTGTGTAATATCACTTCTCTGTGATTTTGTAAACAGAGCCCTGTGAACTCTGAGTATCCCAACTGCGGTGTAAAGGCAAAACTAAAATTACTCATTTAAGGTCATCTGTTTTTACTGACACACCAAAGGTCCAGGAGAGGGAGTGAGCAAGCATCATATTTCTCAAATACAAAATTTTACAGTGGGAACGTGTTATAAAACATTCTGCCAGTGTTGTTTCCCTTGGGATTTAGAGTGAGAGACATGAAGGCTGACAACTCTCTTCCTGTTGTAGGTCAGAGCTTCAAGGAACTCTGTAATCTTCCCACCAGCTTTACTCTCTCCTGGAACTCACGGTTAAAATTAGATGCTGGCTGAACTTTAGCAGCTCAATTTGAAAGCTTTCAGAGGCAAATTAAAACAACTGCAGAGGAAAGCTTTCTCACAGTGCCATTTTGAGAAGCCACTTTGTACAGAATAACATGGTTTCGCTAACCGATGGGTCCTTGCATAGATGTTATCATAAATCATGATTAACAGGAGAGGCAACGGGGCATCATGGAAATAATCTCAGTGTGTACTTTGTCTTGCAGTGAGGTATCTTTCTTTAGGATATTACATTACCTTTTGATTTAATTTTTTTCCCCACTTACTCTTTCACCTCTTGCCCCAACGTTTGTCAGTGACAGCAGCACGCAAGCAGTTCACTGCCCCAGCAGAATGCAAAAGATCAAACACAGGGAGAAGAAAGGGTGGCGAGGCCGTACCATGCGTGATGTGAGTTACGAACTGCCGAACCAAGAATCAGCCTGGAGTTCCAGCGGCGCGAGAGAGCCTCGGCATACAGTACAGAAGGGCGAGGTGTTCTGCTTAGTCTCTGCTGCAGGAGGCTGTACCCTTCCCACTTACAACTCAGCCTGGCTTGATTACCCCTTTTATTCGGGACTCAAAACAGCTTGTAAATTTTTTTATCATGCCTTCCCAGTGTATTGGAGCCTTTGCTTTCTTTTGCCTGCATCTGTTTTCCAAACTCATTACTTTCATGTTATTAGGTTCATTTAAAATGCTGTGTTTATTTCCATCCCACAAGTGTATTTTTTACCTTTTGAAATAATGCAGCACTTCCATCAAATGATGGTTTGTTTTATAAAAATCACCATTTACCAATTCTTCCTGCATATTAATTGTTGCTAGCAGGGGCTTTGTCAGCAGACTGATAGCACCATCAATGCTGAGGACTGTTCAGAGATGCTGTGCTGGGAACACTGCTTATAATTTCAATTACTTGTAATAATAATACAAATACTTACTGTAATTTGGAAAGAAGCCCTCCTGAGAAGAGCTTTTGTCTCGCTACTTGCACAGTACCTAACACAGCATTGGTCTAATCCTGATTGAGGCTGACTACTTTTCCTTTCGTCAGGTTAATACAAATATTAACCTGAGCCCATGACCAGTCTAGCAACTATCTGAGGACACTGCCATTGCTGAAGCGTGTGTGACTATAGCTTTCCAGATTAATCATCATTCTCATCTCACTGTTACCTTATGGTTTTGGCAGGTCTGTGTGTTACTTTTGCCACCTGTAGCTTCTGTTTCCAGGCTCGTAATGGGGTGTTTGGAGGCTGGCTGCTTTTTTGTTTCTATAAATAAAATGTCTAAAACATCTGCTTGGTTGGGGTCCTTCAGCTGGCTATGCTATGGGAATAGTGAGTAGTGATCACAATCAGTGACAAGAGGTGGGGCTAGCAAAGTTCTCATGTACTTGATCCAGCTTGGAATTTAAGATAGGGAACAGGAAAACACTATGTGCTGTTTATTATAAATTTCTCCTCTTTTCTCATCACAGCTATAGGCACTCCTCAGATCTGAGAAAATTATTTATATGCAGTTAATCACCCTCAGAAATGCAAATCACGCTTGCTGCAAGATCTATGGAACAGCTGCCTGTTGTCTTCCTGATCAAGATGGGAGGGACAAAACAGGGGGGGAATTGTCATCTAACCTGAAGCAAGCCTTGCTACATAGCTTCAGGGGAACAAGGAGGTCTCTATAGGCCAAATTCCTTTAACATTAGGGAACAGTTCATTACACCAAAGGTGATTTTCAGTTCTGTCGATCAGTGCATAAATCACTGGAGATTTATGGCTGTTTGTGTACAAAATGTACATCCCAGAGGCATCCTGAAGGTATTCACAGTAAACTGCTGACTTGATTCTCCATTATCATGTGCTATATGTAGGGGTTGGTTAGACTAGTGCAAAGTGGTCTAAAACTGTTTTATCTTATTGTCCTCAAGTGCCTTTTTTTTAATTACTATTTTTAATTCAAGATGAAGGCACAAGATATTTTGGCTTGTAAACATTTGCTGTCCATCCAAACCTGTATTTGAAGTGCAGGAGAAGCCTTTGGCAACTGTAAGCAATTGCTGGTTATCAATGCCAAAGCTGTGAAAATGAAAATAGGAAGTCACTGCATAGGCTCTGAGTGTTAGTGTTGTTTACATTGCGAATTTGATTCACATATTAACCACAATTAACATGCTAGCAAGATCTCAAGCATATGTTTCTTCCATCACAGAATAGTTTTTTTTCTTACGCATTAGATTATTCTTAGCTGGAAAACCTTTTAACAAATGCAGGTGGTGGGAAAGAATTGCTGTTTGCATTATCTTAGGGGATCTGTTTGGTGGAATCAGGTGGAGGTGTTCTTCTGTGCTGTGACCTTGCTGGGTACTGGTGTTTTAGTGCTCCATGGGCTTCTATAAATCTTCTAGGACATGTTCAGCTGTGACTGGGGGTGAGTTTCCTTCTACATGAAACACTTGCCTTTTTTCTCTCTCTGGCACTCCCAGATGGAGATGGTGTTCTTGGTTGCAACTGGAATAATAATAATAGTTCCCTGTGAGTCACATCCACTGCTTCAATCCTGGTCTTTCCCTATTGCACATAATCCCTCCTTTCTCACCCCACCCCCCTTGGTCTGAACTCCTTCATCACCCCCATTTTCTTATGTAGCCCTGTGGGCTATGGGGGAATTAATTGTACCAATAAACACAACTTTATTTTATGGTTTTATAGCATGATTAGCTATCAAATGCTCTCTACTAAAATAACATTTGCTAGTCTGTTTCAAGACAAAGTTTTGTTAGGCACAGCGGGCCTTTAATCCCCGGAGGAGTTCAACTAACTAAATATAATATTAGTTAACATATTTTACTGATGTTAAGAAAATACTTCTGTGCTGCAACAGCGATCCTTAGTCATCGTATTCAGTTTGCAGTAATGGCTGTTTTCTTTTGTACTTTGTAAGCTAGGAGAGGAATTTGGTTGATTAATTCTGTTCCCCATATTTTTTTTAATGGTGATGGATATCTTTTATTGGAAATTCCAGTTAGTGTTACAGAGAGAGCTTGATTCTGTCATCATGCTATTAATTAAGTCATTATAGGAAATGGTTGTTTGCATAAGCTTTTTAGAGCTAACGTTTAGGAACAGCTCTAGGTCTCTCTTGTGCCATTTTTCCGCTGGTCTAATTCCACTGCCTTGGTGGAGCTCTTCTAGATTTATGTCTGATACAATTGCCTCACTCCATGCCAAATTCTAGGACCTTTATAAAATAACAAGGAATTTTATGGTTTGTTGGGCAGGCAGAGCAGGCTGCGATGGGTTTTTTTAAGATGTTGAGCTGAGGTGTCAGCTCAGACAGATCCTGATGTTTTGGGGAAGAATATTCTGGACACCAGAGAAATAAGTCTGTTTGCCAAGTTGGGTTAGACTACAGAATAATCTTCCAAGTGGTGGCAACCTCACCATGTGAGACATATAAGTTGAAACAACTGTTTTTATAGAGAGCAGTGCCATGTTTGTCAGAGGGAGAGGTGAGATGGTCTAACAGCTTTTCAATTCCTGAATCCTTTTGGAGTTTACCTGTAAAACCACATGAGGAAGGCTGAACCAAAACCCAAGTAAAACACCATCAAGAAATAGTTCTATGGGATATTAGCTGCAACTCAGTGGTCTTTCTGACCTCCTAGGAAGAATCTGTTGCCTGTTAGGAGCAGGTAGGTGTCCCTTGGATGGGTTGCCTCTGATCTCACCACACTGGTGAATGTGGCTGTAAGGTTCTTGCATGTTAAGGACTCTGAGAGTGTAACTATCCAAAATCTTTTAAGTGACCAGATTGTTACAGAAAACATGACTCAGTGGCGCCTTTGCTTCTGTCCTCATGGTGTTGACCGCCCTTTATGCTATGTTAGAAACTCATGTTTTGATCTAGTGTAATCCAAATGTGTTTAGTCTGTATTTTATTCCACTTTGTAAACACGTTTTTTCCATAGCTGCAAATGTCTCCACAATTATTTGTTTCAATTTGTAAATTGAACAAAAGGCTTTAATAAACAATGTCCTCAGGCAGCCTCTCCTTCCCATGAAGAAACATGTAAGAAGCCTGTAAACTCTAGCAATTCAAAGGGGAAACTTCCACCATTTTGTTCAGCTTGGCCATTTAGAAGTTCAAAGCACTTCTTGTCATGAATAAACTGTGTAGTTGAACTTGTAAATAAAGTTTGGAATTACAAGTTGGTATTTCAGAGGCTGCTGGTGGTGCCATTGGTCTCATCCAAAACGTGGCACCGGTTGTGACAGTAGAAGCTTGTCAGAGGAGACTGTAAGGCACTTGGTTGCTTGATTCAGTATGCAGAAGATGCACTCTGTAGCTAACCAGGATGTTTGATTTTATACTTTGGATTTCTGCTTATAATTGCTAAGCTGTAATTAGACAAGTATAAGCTCCATCGAGCAGCTTCTGGCTATGGATACTATAAACACATAAGCTTGGACGTCACGATGGAGTGGGATAGCCAGGCAGTGACAGCCAGGAGATTTACAACTGCAGAACTTCACTGGAAATCAAAACTTGTTTGTAGGATCCCCAAAGTCCACAGCTGTTTCACTGCATTTCAGCAATGCCTGATACAATCCTCAGCTTCCCTAGATCCTAAGGAATTTGAGCTGAAGGAATCCCAATTCAAAGGACAGTGAATGTTGTTTCTATCACTTACATAGAAGTGTATTATATATTTACTCATGCGTGTTGATAGCACATACACACGCCCATTCATAGAAAGGAATTAAATCTACTGAACATTGGAGTGGTGACAAAAGAAAGCAAATCTGCTGATTCAGTTCATCTCAGGAGGACTACAAAGATGTTGTGAGGTTATGCAGGGAGAAAATCAGAAGGGCCAAAGACCAACCAGAACTTAATCTGGCTTCTGCTACAAAGGACAATAAAAAATATTGTGTAAATACATAAGCAACAAAAGGAGGGCTAAGGAGAATTTCCATCCTTTATTGGATGTGGGAAGAAACATAGTGACAAAGATGAGGAGAAGGCTGAGGTGCTTAATGCCTTCTTCACCTTAGTCTTTGGTAGTAAGACTAGTTGTACCCAGCCCCCTGAGCTGCAACAACTGCAAAAACAACTTGCTCTAACTTGCACAGTTGATCCTTGGGCATCTGATTTTGTTGGGAGTAGGGCTTTGAGAGTTAACTCTAGTTAAAAGGTAGAGATTAGCATTTGGTCTTTCAGTGATGAAGAGCGGAAGCTATATCTCAGGGCATCACATTGAAAAAGGCAACGTGAATATATTAGAACTTGGTTGTGGTGCATAGTAATAACTTGCTTTCAGCAGTAATACTGCTTCAAATATTCTGCTTTTATTGCTTGGATTCACATTTTTATCCCCCATTGCACAAAAACAGGACTTCATCCTATAAACTTCCTAGATTTTTTTCTTTGTCTTAAAGAGTAAAAGAACGGTAATTTTTACTTTTTTTAATATTAAATTATTAAAAGCTCAACTTTTCCCTATCACCCTGTTGCTTGGTACTGTAGTTCCCATGGAGTTTTGCTCGGGGTGAATGTTTTTTGCTATGACCTAGCATCCTTTTATCCACTAACACTGTGTGCCATTCAGGGCTCTGGTGAGGAGCAGCATGGGCTCACCTCAGCACAGGTTTCCTCTTCCCCTGCCCGCTGTCTTCCCTTCCTCTCACCTGAAAATCGCCACCCATCACATAGCAGCACAATTGCTCTGTAACTGCCACGTTTCTCTTCTGGCATAGTGAGGTAACAGGACTCCAGGCAAGTGGTTCATCAGTGGAGATGTGTGTTCAGGAATGTCCACGACAGGTATGTGCTATTCATTGAATACCAGCACTGGTACCAATGGAGGTCCAGAGTGAACCCAGACGGATGGCCAGCATACCCACTCACATCATTTTGGGAGAAAGGGAAGGTGATCTGTTGTGGTCAGTGCTCCATGTTGTTTTCTTCTTCTAGGTAACAGCAATCACAGCAGTGGTCCTTTAGTGTTGAGCTTTTATTTTGTCTTCTAGCACTAACAAACATGTAACTACCAGTCACTATTTTAAAGCAGAAATGGAGAGAGGCAGAGGAGTCTCTAAGGGGGTTGTTTGAACCTTTCTTTTGATCATTGCTGGCTGGAACAACTTCTCCTTTCAGCATGTTTTTAGCTATTTCCTGATTGGCACCATGATGCTGTTAGTCGCTAGCACTGTTGGTAAATCATGGCTCAGGTAAAGAAGCACAGATGTAATGGGAAGGGTTCTCCACTGCCGTTAAATTTGATGCATAAAACATCCTTCTGCTTGACAGCAGTAGTTTATTGTGTCCTTTCCAAATCACTCCTTGAGATCTCAGAATTGATTTTCAGAACACAGGGATTGGAGTTTTGCTGACAGATCACCAGCTGGTTTTCAAAGCCCTAACCCTCTATTGAAAAGAAGTTTTTAATCTCTCTCCCTGGTACCTGTTGCAGACACACTGAGCTTTGGCCTGTCTCTATCTGCTCATCTAATCCTTGTCTTTTTTGTGAACATGAAGGCTAGTTTTGTTTTGTTCTCCTGAATTTCATGGGGATTTTTAACTTCTTTTTCTTATCAGCCTTTTCTTGGGGAGGGAATGGGTAATATACGGACTCCAGGTGACTGGTTCCCTGCTAGGTGATGCTGTCTTTCTCACAAGTCTTTTGCTTTTTCGTGCAAAATATGGTGCGTGAGATTTTTATTTTGGTTTTGGTCAGATTCTTCTTCCATTGACTTCGCTGTCAGTGCTAATAAAACCCTGGGAAATGTTTTGGTGGGTAGAGATTGCAGTGACTTGAGGTTTAAGCTTTGATACTATATTGGCTGCTGCATATAATCTTTGGTAAACCAAAGATAAAAAGCATAGCTTGTTTTAGAAAGTCTTGGGCTTTTCAGAATGACACTTGGCAAATTTTGATACTTACATTGTCAAGTATTTGTCCACATATCAGTTGTTTTGTGCCGATGTTTACACTCATTTTGCCTGAGGGCTTGTTTTACTAACTTGGATAAAGTGTTTATTATGTGGGTTGCAAAATATGTTCCTAATAGTATACTAAACCATGGTGCCACAATGGCTAGGGGTTGTTCAAATCTCCTGTTGTGCAACAAAGAGCATGGCAGGTAACCACAAGCCATGGTGTTGGCTATCTTTTAGGGAGGCTGGATGATTGTGGTAGGGCAGTACTTTGCTTTCCGCTTGCTGGTCTCCCTCACCGTTAACTGTTTGCTTGGTTTGGCCGGCGGCTGCTGGCAGGATCGTCTCTTAGGAAGATGTTAGTCTCCTCTATGCCCAGAGGCTCCCCTCTTCAAAAGTTAGTGCCAGAATGCAGCAGCTCCGCAGGAATTTGCGTCATGGCAGTGTGAAGGTATCTGCTAGAAGAATGAGCATAACAAGCTTATTTTTGAGTGCCAGTAGGTAAAGGAGATCTCTGCAGCAAACCAGCAAGTTACTGTTACCTCTTTAACCTCTCATTCTGGGTTGACTTGAAGTTGCTCTCGTTTGTAGCCTCTTTGCAGCAGTTGTGTGGACACTTACTAAAATGTAAGATGTATTTTGGGAGTCTCTTTCCATCTCATGGAAGATGTGATACTTTTATTGTTTCAGGGTATCTCCCACATGTCACCTCTCAGATTGCTCTGGGTGGTCAGGGACTTTCTCCACTTCCAGATAGCTCTAACTATAGCTCATTTAGCAAATCTTATCTAATGGAGGTTAAAGAACTTATTCTAAAACACAAGTTAGGACACAATCCTTCCAGAGCCAGAGTGCCTCCTGGAGATTCTGCTTGAAATAAAAAACACTGAAAAAGTTTGCTTTCCTTAATGCAATAATATGTAGGAAGGTAGGTCTTCTATTAAATTACTTTATATGTGATAAGATGTGATTATAATAAAGGAGATTTATGCTTGCTATAAAAAGAAATGTGATTGTATTATAGTTTAAATAAGTTATTTGCATTTCAGATTTATTTTCGAATGGTGTCCTTAGGCACCAGCTGTACACTAGGTTCATGTGTGCCAGGAGCTGTACAAGGAAAACAAGATTACTGCTGCTTCAGGAGCCTTGAGGGAAGTTGTGGCTTCCCAGCTTGTATCACTTCACTCTGCAGAATGAAAGTGTGTTTCATGTAGATCCTCATCCCTTCGCTATCAGAAAGTGAAAACAACTTTGAGAATGGAGTTAAAAGCTGTTCAAAACCTACTAGGCAGTTTACTGGGACCCCTAGTTTTAAAACGTATTACTTCAACAGTTGCATTAAATGCAAGCATTCGTCTGACAGCAGGTACGACTGGGATCTCTGGCTGGGTAAATAATGTAGATCTAGTTGACTTGGATGAGGTGCAAATTGGGATCACAGTTTGCTGGGTGGAGTGATTTACATTCTCTAGTTAGAGCAGTTAATTGTGGGTGCCCTGATAAGGCTTGTTTACTGCCAGATCAGCTTGTGGGCCTGCTGAGCATCAGGACCTGGTGACTGAGGGGTCAGTTACCAATTCTGCAACCTATTTCACACAAACAGTTGCAGAGGAAAATCAAAACGCCTTCTACTTTGTGCTTCAGGATTGCAGACCTGAAATTCCTATTTCAAATTCTTCTCCGCAGAGACAGCCGGGGAGCAGAAGTGTGATAGGATGAAGTGTTCTAAAGACGCCTTTTGGAAAAAGAATTTATAATGATTCGCACCTTTTTTGAGCCCAATGAAGGGCATTCAGCCTCTTTCATAGGTTGCCCTGCTTATCACCGCACCTGCCCCTTACAGAGAATTTGAAGACTTTAAAGAAATGGCTGTGTCCCTGATCAGTCCTTTTTGGAGCTGGGAAATGAAATGAAAGCTCTCTAAAGATGATCTGTAGAGGAGATTGCGCAGACCACAGGGTCCATCCTTCTGAAAGTCCCATTCTTGCCTCTTGGGCTGTCAGACACAGTGCTGGGAGGCTCCATGGAAAAGGCAGCGCATTCCCCAGCTTCTGTTACCTTTTTGGTGTAATTCCCACGGAGCAGAATGGGAGCAGTTCGTCTCCTTTCCCGACCCTTGACTGTGCTGTTTGTTCCAGCCTGCCAAGTTTCCACTCCTTTTGTAGGCACATGCTCGTGCATGGAGATGGGAGGGAAAGGGCAGGATCTGCGGGCAGCTCAAGCACCCTTCCTTCCCCAGAAGTTTCCTGCTGCTCCACATGCATGAAGAGAAGGATGAGGCCCTGGACTGCCACTGGGTGTGTGCATGCGCAGGTGGTAAGAGGCATGACCTGGCTGGTGTTATGTGGATCCACCTCCTTCCTACTGTCCATAGTGTTTTTTCTCTTCCATCTTCCTCAGGAGTTCATGTCTGCCTCTGTGCTGCTTGCAGGGTGCAAATCAACTTGAAGAAAGACATGTCTTAAAATAAGCTTTAATGATGTCTAATGACAAAAGATGAAAGATGCTTCTAAATCATTCCTTGCATGAGAATGATTCTTAACGGAAGCTTTTAAACCCCTTTCATACGTGGGCTCTTCTGTAAGAGAGCAGTTGGTTGTACAGCATGGCTGGTACCCAGCAGGGTCAGATTCCTGTTTTTTCCTAAACAGGAAGAAAAGGAGCATCGTGGCATGTGCTTTCTAACCCAGTCATTCCGGGTCTTCACACACACGCTTCTGACAACCCTGCTTGAGTGTGCATTGATACATCTAGAATGCAGCATGTAGCGTCATGAAACAGCCTACAGAAAACCCGTGTGATCAAGTAGCATCCTATGATTATCTTTTCTTCAGTCTAAGTTAATTTTTGCTTTAAAGCATCAGTGTCTAAATTGCACCTGTTCAGCAGCAGATTAAACAAAAAGAATCTAAGGTAAAAATGAAATAAAGGATTGCCCTTTGCAATGCAGTGATTGCAAACAATTGCTTCCTAGAAGTAGAATAATGAATGTTTTGCAACACACACACAACCCCCCCCTGCCCAATAATAACCTACAGAAACACTCAGTGCTCTGTCCCAGCAGCTAATAAGATTCGTGTGCTGGCCCAGCCTGGCTGTCGGGGGTGCGAGGGGGTAAGGAATGAGCTCTGTCACTCAAAGGAAAATCCAGCAAACTTCAAAATAACGCATCTTGATGGCCAGTATTTTGTATAGGTTGCGATATGCCAGTTAATGAATGTGAAATTAGTATGTCAGTATTTCCATTCCCCAGCCTTTTAGGGAAGACAGTTTAGGGTAATTTTGCATGAATATAGAAAGCTAGAATATCCAACATGTGTTTGTACAGGGGTCAGTTTTCAAGGGCAGCTTCATCTGGCCAGAAAGTTTCCAGTACAACTAGCGGCAACTAAAAGATACCATTGCTACTTTCACGGGTCTGGAAAAGTGCAGGGCAGTTCTGCACGTGTTTCATGTGTTCTCTGTGTGTTCCTCCAAATGAGAACATCACAACCTATTGACATGGTGATGAATTTTAGCTTGATTTTGTTGTTCTTATATGGAGTCCTGCTATGTTGGATTGCCAGAATTCTGGGGAAAGGAGAAGACAGTCTATAAATGGTCCATCTAGTGTGTATGTGGAGAAAGGCTTAATTAAACCCATTGCATCTCAAGCTGGCCTAGATTTGGTCTGTGTGTCCATATAATTTCCATTGAAACCTATCAGGATTGTATTTACATGTGCAAGAGCAGAGCTGCTGACACTACAGGGTTTCTTGAAGGATGCAGGGCCACTATTGCCTTGTGGATTTGTCTCTTTATCTGTATCCTCAGATTTCCTGAAAAAGCTCATTGCAGACCAAGGTTTCACTTAAAAGGTACAGTAAAAATTCAGAATAAAAGGGCAATTGCTCTTGAGAAGAACTTAGAGCCTAAATAGACTCACAAGGTACAGATGTGTACATTGACCCTACACATTGCCTGACTTTATAGGCACCTGGTTATAATCTCCATTGTGGGGTCACCCGCGTAGGGCAAGGTGACTGAGTGTCTGAGTATGACTTCACTGAGGCCTCAAGTTTTATTCTTTGTACATCTAATCCTCTTGACCCAATCGAATTCCTGGTGGTGATGTGAATCTCCCAGTACTGAGTTCAAATTAGAACTGGGTTTCGTTTTTCAGATTAGTAGCAGAGGCTTCTGTGTTTTTACAGTGCAAAAGTAACTGGTCATTTCCCTAAAAAATGATGAATTTGAAATCCATTAAAATGAGATATTTCTGTCTTGTGACAAGAGTTTAATAGCTTCTTGCATTTGTGTTTGGAGACATATTCTTTGAACTTTTGTGTAACGTTCAGCCATTATAAGGCAAACATTTTTCTCCAGTTGGTAATAGGCTGTCTGGTATCTGTAATTCAGTTATTTAGCTTTAAAATTAACTGTATATATTTGTAAGTTTTTAATTAAGATGTGTTTCTACTCGGAACTTTTCAGAGCTTGCTTAGATGAGCATGAAGCACTACATAGTTTTGGTCTTTACTTTCTGCCTATTAGCTTCTCCTTCTCTGCTTATAAATTTCTGATGACAGACATAAACATTTACCTCCATAGGCATTACTTAACTCTGAGATCACTTTGTTCTATAAATACAAATAAATAAAACCCCTTTTAATGGGTGCAGGGAAGCCAGCAGCGAAGTGGTTAAAGGTTTCTGCCGGCAGACTGGCCAGCAGGAGCTGGCGGTGTGGAGTAAGGGGGACGCCAGCCTGTCTCTAAACTTTTTGGCCCTCCCTGAGTGCAGAGATGAAGGAAGAGCCCTCTATAAATCACTGGAGATTAGAGACCCTGTTCTTGCCGACTCTGCAGGGTTGCACTGCTTAATGTCAAAGCCTCACGTATTACTTTAACAGCACTCCTTTTCTTTATTAAATCCACTTTGAAATAAAAAAATGATGATCTTTCCAGTGAGGGGGAGAAGGCCTAAAAGGATTTAGAAAGTATCTGTTATGTTACATTACGGAGACTAATAACTGTACAGGGAGTAGGTAACATTTTTGCACCATTTCAGAAAGTCAAATGAATAGACTTTACAGAATTTTACTCCTTCAAAATATTTATTGCTGTTGATTTTGACCAACCTTTGCGGGCTCCTTAGGAGAAGCGGACCGAGCGTGAGTGCTCACGGGGGTTTCCTTCCAGGTTTGCAAACTTACATTTGCATCCTCATTTTTGCACGTTCTGCAGCATCTGGTTTTAGATTACTTTTTTTTTTTAACTTTACATTTATTCTGGCTGAATTTTCTTCTGTCTTTATCTCCATCTGAATATGATGAAGGCATATTTTAAACAGCTGTATCTGTGTCAAATGTCAGCGTTTGCTTGTAGCCTCACTGTCTTGAGGACATACAGAGGCTTCCAGGCAATGCATATTTATCTACTATTATGACCTGATTTTCTTCTGATTTGTAAAAGTCACGTTAAACAGGACATGATATTTTTTTTAATGTGCAAAGTTAATGTGATTGTCAAGGCATAAAATACTGTTGTTTTTCTACACTTATTTAGTTTCCTTATTTAATACATTGCATCCAGCTAACAAGTATTTGAATTGCACGTATGTATTTTTTCTGCACATAAGTGTTTCAGATCCTCCGGGTCATTTAGTATCCATTAGGACGCTAAAGCTTCTTACTGTTTTCTCATTAATAGTCGAGTCTGTTACCACGACAAAAACAATTTCTGAGAGACGGGATTCTTTGAGAAACATCCCTGATGAAAGTCCTGGAAATCCTAACAGCAAATGTTGTCAAGTTAGATTTCAGCGAAGCATTGCTTTTTAACTGTGCAGCATTATGCCCCAGGAATGTAGTTTTTCTTTTAGTCTCATGACTTTAAACACAACATTGGCATGAAACCCATTAAGAATAACAGATTTATAAGCTCTTGTTGATGGATTCTGTTCAAATGCTGTAGAATGGAAGGTGAAAATATTTTTAGTCTTTAAACGTATTAAAAATAAACTGTGATTATTTTAATTCTGTACATTTGAAGTCATTTGCTTCTTTGCAACTGTACTTGGAGTGTTTTTCTACCCGTTCACAGTTCATTTACAGTGCAGTTTTGAAGTTTGGAAATAGTTCACACCTATAAAACGTGGTTTTGCGTTTGCCAGGGAAAATGAATATTGTTTTGCAATGTATCTTATCCAAAAGTTGACAAGTAACAGCTTTTTTGCTAGTTTATTCTAACAAACAGCTTGAAGGTATCACCTTTGTAGGCGGCTGCCGCAATGAATTGCAGATATTCATTTATAGCTGTTTGTACTCTGTGTGTTCTTTCATGTGTTCAGGAATATTGCCCAGTTCAAAAGTATGAGCTCTTAAAATAACTAGAAATGGGGGTGGGGTCAAGATATTGTATAAACACAGCAAATTTCTGGGCCTGGCTATATGCATATTTAAGAACACAGCCTTGGCCATCCACATTTCACAAGCGTACTTTTTAGCTGAGAAAGGAGCGGAGCAGGAGGTTATCATAAGACCGTGAGCAGTGGTCCCGAAGCTGACTTTCAGACCAGCAGTTAGTGTTTTATTAGGAGAGAACAAGTCTATAAAAGGAACAGGAGATTCAATCATAATATAGTGGGGTGACATGAAGGCAGTTGACAGCATGGCTTCAAAACCCATTTAAGATCCAAGAAAAGTTGCCACAAGTAATGTGCTGCAGCTGGGGAGATCGTTTTGGAAAAAGCAGAACCTGCCATAGCCCTGTGGATTTGCGTTCTGGAGCAGACCCGTCGCCTCGCACGGAAAGGCTGGGCTGGGCCTTCGTTACCACACACAGTCAAAACTGGGAAGGATCGCTCGCCCGGTGTTTTTGTGTGTGTTTTTCCTTCTCTTCTCTGAAAGTGGTTTGGGGAGAAGTGGGAAGCAATGACCAGGCTGGCGGTTCGGGTTGGAAAGAGAGGGAATAAAGCATTCGCTATGAAGTGCTGGAGCGTGTGCTTCTGGAGGGTGTTTGCTGCTGTAAGCAAATGCTTCCAAGAAAGGCCATTTTGAAAAGGGAAGGGGCTCCCATTAGGGAGTTTTTAATGGTGCGTGAAGGAGTGAAATGCAATTTAAAAGAAAAGGAAAATCCTATTTTCTTTCCTTTAATTCTTCCTGCTCTCTGGCAGTTTAATAAGTCACCATGCCTCATGTGGAACAGCACTTGGCTTTCCTTGATGGAGCATCAACTGTACATCAGCGCTGCTGACTATGTCTTTCTGCTCTCTTCCTTTGATACCCAGGCCTGCGAGCCAAGTCCTGGGAGGTGCAAAGCACTAATAAATCTCAGACAAAGACTGGAACATTGAAAGATTGTAAACTTTGGTGTGCCAAAGCTGGTTTGGGTTGTGGCTGCTTAAACCCAAGTAATTGGTGAATTGGAATCATTTGTAAATAAGATACCGCAATATGTCTAGCTTAAGAATGTGTTTTTAAAAGCCTTGCTGCTTTGTTAGTTGAGGTAGACTGTTAAGTTTGCATTCCTTCAAGAAATCTGGGGAGGCTTCATGCCTGCTCTCGTATAAGGAGAGCATGGGGCAGTCTGTATACATGGCTTAAATTGGGATGTGATTGACAGATGCTTAGATGGGCTTTCAGAGGGCAGCAGTATTGGTGAGGGTGGTGTCACTGTTTAGAGAAGAGGCCAAATTTGTATTCAGCTGTGGTCAAAATCGAAGTTAACTTACATTTAGACTGAAAGTGGCATGTCATTTATGAAGAAAAGGTCATCCTTTCCTAGGTAGAAGGTAATGAGGTTGCAAGTAATGCTAATTTAGGAATAACCTGCATTTTTGTTTAGTTCTTCTTGCAGAGGTTGCTGTCATACAAAAACACACTGCATGAAAAGGGGCTCAAAGAGGAGAAGCACAATTGAATCAACTATCGCTGTTTTTCTCTGAGTAATTACAAGGAATTTCTATTTCTTCTCTTCTAAAAGGACAACAGAAATACAGGGTAAAAGAAATTTTGGAATTAACACATAGGTTTTCATTGCTTCCCAACAGGGGAAAGACATAGCCAGTACTGGAAAAAATCCCTCAAACAAGCAGATCTTTCATTCTTAATTTATCTGTACTAGAAGTAGAATGAAAATAGTTACAGTAAGTGTTTGGAATTCCTTTTGTTATTAAAAAATTCCATCCTGATTGTATTTTTTGGAGAAAAAAAAAGAAAAAAACAACCAGCAGCACAGGTAGAATTAGGAAATCCAGGCTACCACTGTCAGCCTCAGCACTGCATTCAATTGGCTTTAAAACGGGCACCTGGTGACACTGACACTGACACTGGGTACACAGAAAACAAGCTCCAGTGGCGGGAAGGGGAACATCCATCTTTCTGAATCTTCCTGCCATCTGCACCATCTTCTGAATGCTCTGAATGGTTTGGTCCTTTTGAACAGGGGACAGTTGCAAGGATGACTTGATGAAAAACACTCGTTTGTGTTCTTGCTCTTTCTGCCTCTTGATTTCTTATTTTTCCCTCCTTTTGAAATTCCTTAGTCTCTCTCTGGTGCCGCATCTCATGCAAAAGAGATGGAATGAGAATGACTGATTTAAGAAATCATTTTTTGTGTGCATGAAGAGTTGGGGTTGTTGTTTCACCTCATATTTATGACTGGCAAGGTAACATAAAATGCAGTGTGGTACTTCGGCTCCTAAGGAATACAGCGCTGCGAGGAGGATAGGGTCATTAGCAAAGCAAGTTATTTGTCATCCTGAAAACGAGATGGCTTAAAGACTGTACTGATTCACACTTGCTATAGCATAGCATTACTGTTGCAGAAAATGATGGAGAATAAGCTGAATACTCATTTGCCCATAAACCTTCAGGGGGGTAATGTCCTAAAAAGCCACTGAAATTGGATATCTGGAAAATGAACTCATTTTTAAGTGGGTCACGACATCTGTGATTATCTTGTTGGGATTACTAGCGTGATCATGCTGTGGTATTATCAACTGCTTCCTCTGGACTTCGCCCCTCTGTGCCGAGGTTGGCAGTGAGAGCGTGCAAGTGGTCTGTGGCTTCACAAGCACTGGTGGGTCCAGCCAGAACATGCACAGCTTGCCTTCGTAGGTGGGTGGAAGGAGTATGTCAGGATGGTCTAGAAATGCTGCGTACACCATTCCTGGCTTAAAAACCCCGACTTTGATTTTAAATTAGGGGTAAATTTTGACCTCTTGTCTTCCACCTATGAAAATAATGTCATGCTCCTCTATGCTTTTGTATTCCTACTTTGTAGGAGATAATTTTAGATATTCCCGAGGCTCAAAAACAATTTAGAAAATATCAGGAAATTTCTTTTCAAAATTGCCCAGAGCCTTGAGTCGAACCGTGTTGTGAACATGGACCTTCCTTCTCTTCCCATAAGCAGAAGTCCTGCTAAAGCAGGATCTGGTGTATTTGGGTAGGGAGTAGAATGTTTTCTCCATGAGCAATGCAGTTAGAAGGCCTAGTGGCAAAGTTTCAAAGAAACTCATAATCAAAAGCCTCCCAGATAATCATGTTCACATTTCTTTGGAAGGCTCAGTGGTGTCACTCCAGTTCATGGTGATGACATTCATTTCAGCCTTTTGCATCATTCTAATGGTGTCCCTGCCCATGGTAGAGGGTTGGAACTAGGTGATCTTTAAGGTCCCTTCCAACCCAAACCGTTCTGTGATTCTATCCTGCTTTTTCAAACAGGAGACAATTACCTTTATTCACTCCTCTCTTTCAGTGGGTTTGACCTGTACATACTGGCAAGGCTGCTGAGTCTCCACTGGTGAGCACTGTCACTTTGAAGACCCACAAATGGGTTTCTCTGTGGCTAGTAGCTAGATACAGGCTGTGTCTTTTATGGAGTTACTTTGATTTGCCGGTCAAAGGACATGCTCTTTTTAGGTCATTCGGATCCTTCTTTCTCCTCACTGTCAGAGCTCTATTTCATTCCTTCTCTTGGAATCCCTTTGTGAATATGTCTTTGAGGCAAACTACAAAGGATTTTAACCTCTCAGTGGTTCTTCCTACACAGCCTTCTAAAAATGGTTCCTCGCTCTAGTCCTCAAGGCACTTTAGGCTATACATGTGGTGACTTAATCCTTGGAAGATGTGGGAATCCTCAAAACTATGTGCTCGGATTTGGGATGGAATCTCAATTTCCTTCCTCTCAGATAGAGAACCATGAGAAAAGGCTGTGGTGCTCGCAGGAGCCATCTGTTAGAAACGAGCTGTGATAACCGGGACCCAGAGCAACCATCACACCCCCAGCCAACCTCCCGGCTTCTGGGGCATGCTCTCTTTTCCCATGCCTCTGCCAGGAGATGAGGCAGGATAGGGCAGCGAAGTCTTGACTCCTGGAGGCTATGGAATTGGTATTTTTTTATTCCCTAATGGCAATAGCAGTTTTATGACAAAGAATCCTCTTTGCTGAGGCAACCTGTGGAAGAGCCTGTGCTCCCAGGATGGTTCTCTTCAAAGGATTTAGAACTACAATTGTCTGAAACTTGAAAAATGTGAAACACTTACTCAGAAAAAAAAAAAAAAAAAGCTGCCTTCTGTTAGATTAGTTGTGTAGAAAGAAAAAAGGTGGGGAGAAAAGCCAAAACCAGCGCTCACACATTCCTCTTCTGCTTAACGCTTTGAACGGAGGTAGGCCTGCTGTCACTGGAGCCCTCAGCCCCTGGTAGGGGCAGCAGGCAACTCAGTACACTTTGGAAGAGCCATGCCTGGTTTTAACCAGGTTGTTTTTCTCAGCTGCAGTGGTTGGGGTCATGGGCTCCCAAAGGTTATTTCCTGCCACACAGTCAACCAGCCAAACAACATTGTTCTTGGGGAGTGCCAGCTCCAAACAACGTTATGCCCCCAAGCAATTGTTTACCTAACACAGTTCTTGCTTTGTTTTCCTTCTCATGCTACTTTGTTTCTGGTCAGGCTCCCACAAAAGGTAAAATAGGAAACGGTAAAATACAAAGAAGGAGAGGGCAGAGCAGTAAAGGGAAGAGATTGATGCGGGTTCAAACTTTGGGGGGAAATGTATATAAGGGTTCCTGAAAACGTTCAGGTTTCATGTATTTCAGCTTTGACTATAATCAAAGGAAGCTTAGAAATGCTTCCTTATTTTCATGCCTAAGACACAATGCATGAAGCTGCAGAGAACTGAAACATATCTTGTGATTTATGAAGGAATGGCCTGAAGAGCTTTCATACGTAGTATATAAATGTCATCCATATCTAAATACACAGTGGACTTGCATGGTAGCCCAGGAGAGAGATCTTGTCATAAAGCATGACAGAGCAATTCTTGATCTCACCAGAAGGAAAGTCAGTGCTAAAAAAGCACAGGGGACAACAGAGAGAAGGATGGAACGTGACAAGGAGAGGGAAGGAGAGGCCAAGGACAGGTTCCCAGAGGAGTGGGCCTGAATCCAAGTACCCCAGATGCAAAATCCTTCAGTTTTGGTAAACTTGGATTAGCTTTTAAGAACAAACAGAAGAACACAGCTGTCCTTCTAGCTCTGTCATTGATTAAACAATATCTGAAAGTCTTTGAAGTCTGGAGAAGTTTGGGGATCTCAGTCTTGCAGTTTATCTGGGAGGGTTGAAGTATTCCTTCCTGGTTTTCTGTTTCAGCACCTCTGCAAAGAGTCTTTCTAATGAGCTAAATATATAGAAAGGTGTAGGGAGAAACTTGGGATTTGTGTATGGAAAAGATCTATTTAGAGAAACCCTATAGTAATTGTACTAGGGCAGTTTTTAGGTGCTGTATCCACAGAGGTCTGTCCTACGCGACTCCCAGCTCCCCCATTCAGCACACAGCTTTCCTGTTGGCATCTTCTTACTCGAAATGTTGTCAGAGAATTTCTTCTGACTAGAAAATTACCTTCCAAGCCTTATTTGTATTACAAACACAGGGGGTTTCAATACCAGGGGGGTGAAACCTGGATTTTTAGGCTATCATTGGTGTGTTCAATGAAAAACTCACAGGTATGGGGAAGGAGTGAGCTCTAGGGCTCAGAAGGCAGAAGTGGGATGCAAAAGGCTGGAGTTTTATTTGTGATTCTTTCACTGTTTCTCATGGCATATAGTTGAATTCCCTTATAAACTGTGAATAAGACTATTCCCATAAAATATTTAGAAGGGACCACATGGGAGGCAGTAAGCGTGAACTGTTAGTTATAACTGGAAAAAATCGTGGGTGTTTATGAATGCCCAAAGGCTGGGATCCATCCCATATGGGTTTCAGCATGTGAGAAAAGGTGCTAGAATTGATCTCATGTTCTCCACTGACTTTTTAAGAAGTTTATAGGAACTGTGTCCGTAGCTTAGCCACCAGTTTTGTGCCTGGAGCTAGGCAGGATGAGTCTGAACCTCAGTTACTGAAATACCATGATGCTTAAGTTTCCATCTGGCTTTGCGTACAGGGCTTTCCCACTGGCATAGGCTGGTTATTCTTCAGCTAGACTTAAGAAGTCTTTATGCAATGAAATCTGGTGCTCTCTTGCTCCTCCATAATGAACAAATAGAAGAATCAGTGTTGTGAAATTGTTAATTTCAAACTGCATCAGAGATGACAATTGATCTATTTTCATCCAGGTTTCTCAAGCATTTTGTTCCATTCACCATCATCCTCAAACCCTGAGGAGATGGCAGTGACTCCTGCCCTGTAGTTGTACTAATGATCTTCCTTTCCTTTGTGATAAACTCTCACTAAATCATTCAGTTCAAGCACGATTTATAGTCTCTCAGAGAGAGCTCTTTTTGCCAGGATTGCAGATTTTCAGCCCAGTCCTGAGAGGTGTTTTGAATGCCCTTAGCACTTCCTGTCAGTGATGAAAGTCTTCCTTTAATTCACCATGATTACTCTCTCTGGATTAGCTTACACTTAGTAGATTCTGTGACTGTCAGGATCTAATATGTTTGTCTGTGCAGTATCTGCCATGATAGAGAAGCACTGCACCATCGTTTGGAAGTTTTGTCATTGGGGTGATGAAGGAATTGAAAGCCCAAACCACCGATGAGCTGCGTGCATAGGAAGTATGAGTTTGGGTTGGCGTTGGGAACAGGAGCGTGGAATCATGCACAATGGTTACTGACCCTATGTCACCTCCAAGCAGCTAGTTCTGTCCAGGTAGCAGAGCCATGCTGGTGTAAATTATAGTTTTACTGACTGGTTTCCGAGGCAGAGCAAAAGACTTTTACACAAGTACCAGGAGTTTTGCTGGAGTAAAATCTCTGGATCTTCAGTGCTGAGTGTGAGCTTTGCTAGCTTTGCTGTGCTTCAGACAGGGAAATCCTGGGTATATTGAAATCACTGGCAAAACCATCACTGGCTTCAGTGGAGACAGGACTCCCTCCTCTGATTGAATGATATAGGGCCATGTTGAGAATTTCATCTGGGATCTTACATAAAGGTTAAAAATTCTTAAGTCCTTATTAAAAAAGATTTTGTTTTCTTGTCCGTTGTTACCAGTGGACATTTCTTTTCTAGATGAGTTTATGGTGCTGTGTCATTCCAGTGTTAAATGCCAGCTTTCCTCAGTAGCTGAGCTTTTGTTACAACTTAGTAAAAAGAGATCAACAACTTGTGTCTTAAATATCGAGCAGTTATGTTTCAGAGCAATTGTAACTTTATATATGTGAGTATTTTAGTTACCTTGAAGGAGATGCTCCCTGCACCACAGCTTTAGCTGCATACCTTTATTCACCATTTGTATGAAGTGCTGCAAATGTTGCCTGTTTTCCACTGGTCAGCATTTACTCACCTTTGCGCTTATTTGTGTGCATCAGACAAGTTCTGGAAGGAAAACATTCATTGAGAACATTGCTGCTTTGAAGATAGACGTTTGGAATATGAGCTGCTGCCTTCCTCAGATGAGTGACTGCCTACTGAGGGTGAGAGGCTTTCTAGGGTAGAGTGCCATCCTCCTTCCAGGTGAGCTCTGCTCCCCTGGTGCCGGACACTCCATGTGAACCCAGGCGCAGTCACAGTTCGCTGGATGAACTGGGACAAGTCACTTCCCTCCTACTGCCTCAGTTTCCCTCTATTCAAAGTGAGGTAGTAGTGGTATAACTCTCTCGAGAGCTTTGGGATCTATGGATAAAAACTGCTATGCAGCCCCTGGAAATTATCATCATCATCAAATACTGTTTTGTTTAGTAGCTGACTGTTCAAACAGTTAAGAAACTACAACAGCTTCCCTGCATTTTGCAGTGGCTACTGAAATCTTTATGGGTAATCTGAAAAGAATGATGTAAACCAACTGGATGCTCTAGATGATTCTGTGCAGATGCTGTGTAGAGACATCTTCCTGATCAGTTAAATGAGAATTTAAAAGAAAAAAGAAAGTTAAGAAAGTTACTTTTCTTAAACCAGTGCTTTTAGAAGCTTTCTGAAGCAGTTCAGCATTGAATTAGTTGTGATTATTTTTGGTCTTACGGAAGTAACAGCCCACTTGCAGATAAATGTTTAGGGTAAATGTAGTTCTGTATTTGGTTCAGGTAGACTTGTATAGTGAGCTTTGTATCCCAGGTTCATGGAAATGGTTTATTTTGACTGGTTAGCTTAATAGAGTTTAGTAAAACCCTTTCATTACTGTAGACAGTGGTCTTAATATTTCAGCCCTCCCCTTTCTCCAAGGAGGACTGCAGGAAACCCTCATATACCATGCCAATCCCCTCCCTCTCCCATACTAAAGAGAGGTTGAGTCTCACAGAATCGGAGCTCAATTGTCATGTTCTGGTGCTGCATATTCCCAGGCTGCTTTTCATGCCCTATTGTACCTCCACATCTTTCTTCATTTGCATTCACCTCCTTGGTGTTTCTTACACACCCTCAGGTATCATTTCCTTAGGCTTATAGATCTCCCATCACTTTTCCAGCAGCACAGTGTTCATTCGGATCCCTTCTTAAAACTAACGTCTCCCAGGAAATTTTTCCTCCTTCACTGTTACTAATCTCTCTCACGTCCTCATTCAGCATTTTTCCTATGTCCTGTTCTCTGGTTTTTTGTCAGAGTTTCTGCAAGGCATTGAGTGTGCTTGTTCAGATTGTTCTTTACCATATATACTTCAAATATATGCTATGAAATAGTGCTCATGTTAGAACCTTAAAAAAGAGAATTATCGAGCCTTTATACACGTGGTGCTTTATAACATCCTAATTCAAAACATACATGAAGCAAAGAGACTAAGTTCATCATCAGCTTATCTGGCTGGTGTAAAACTGGCTTCCGCATAGCTGTGATGTCTTATATCTGCTCCTCTACATAATAATGTTATGAAATGTTATGGAAAAAGCAACTGCTCCTGCTTAGGAAATGAAGTTAACTAGCAAGTTTGATTGCATCACTTTCAGCTAGGAGATTTGTTTAGTAGATGAGCTGAATCTGTATTTGTTTTTGGAAGCAGGGGTGTGCGCGGGTACCTGTATATTGTACATCTGTGTAATCAATTCATATATGTACAGTGTGTGTGTGCACATGTTACACATTAAAATACTAAAGTGACGTGACCAGATTTTTATTTTGCATGAGTGTGCTATGAAGTAAGAGCTCACTCGTGTTCTACTACAATAAAAGTGGTAATAAAAAGACTGGATTTTAAGCCTGTAGCTAAATGGTCAGTTGCGCATAAACATGGACACGTATGTGAGAGCAAAGGAGAGATACGTGGGAGATAAAAGAGAACAAATGGACAACTTATAATTACATGTATTTTAGTTCATCTGGATACCAGATGATCATCCTTGCTTCTGATGGTTTTGACAAATCAGTTTATTAGAACTGTAAATATAACCCAGGACTGTGCAGTAGGCAAGGGAACACTGAATTACTATTTTTTTTCATATTATATTCAGTCATTTCATTATTGGAGGTAAATACTGCTTGTACTTAGAAACACAACAGCTGGTCTCATGTGAGAAGGCAATCCACAGATTAACTTGCCAAATGTATTACCAGTTCATTTCACTGCGCTGAGAACCAAAGGGTATTTTAATAGTTTTGACCTTGATCAGACAAGTTAAAAAAAATGCCCTTGTTCTCAAGTTGAACCTGCGACTTAAACACTGATCTGGTCTAGTGCAGCCTCCTGACGAAGCAGGCTGAGAACTGAGGACCCTATAATGGGTCAGATTCCATGTGAAAGGCGTGACTGTGATTCTCTGGTTTGCTCAGAAGAGATGCTTTGATTGCTTCTGCTGGTTTCAGAGCTGCTTGCACAAAGCAGCTGTGCAAGAGCTGTTACTGTACAAATCTTCATTTGAGCAAGGAGGAGCTTTTAGTCATATGCCTGCATGTCTGATTTGGCTTTAGTGTGGATTTTTACCTTAAAAACCAAAATTGTGTTATCCAAATTGAAAGGCCAGATGTGTGCAACCTCCCGCCGTTTGCAGACCTTGCTCACCTCAGGCTTGTGGCCAAATTTTGTGCGTGGCGCTACAAACTCTGGATGCAAAGTGCATTGTAAAGAGCAGCTTCAGAGGTAAGTGTGTATCCACTGCTGGGGAAAACAGCTTCAGTGGGAATGAAATTGCAGCAGATCTTCCAAAGAGAGACTATGTTATAAGGGACTTTTCCCTGTAGTGTTGTTCACTCCATGGGAGTCTTCCTCCAAGGAAGACAAGGTGCTGGATGCTGCAGCCTTTCAGGGCTGGTGGGACCATGTCCTGGCATTCTGGGCTGTTGCTCTTCACAAGCAGCCTCTCCTGACAGTTTCTCTGTCACCTCCCCAGGGACTTCTCACACCCAAACTTGCCCAGTCTTGAAAATTGAGCAAGATTAGGCTTACTCAGTAGGGTAAACTCACTTGTTGGAGCCCAGCCAGGTGCAGTCCCTTGAATTGAGGTCTCCAGTGCCTGTGCGAGTACATGGGCTCGATTGTCTGCTTTCCTTCAGGAAGACTTACGAGTGCTAAGGATTTAAGGGTGGGACTTCTGAAAGCTCTTGACATTGGCCTAATTCAGTTTCCTTTGAAGTTGGGGGAGCTTTGCTGTTGATTTCATTGGAAGCAAAGCATGGCAGGGGCCGAGAGTTTTCCAAGCACTGTCCTCTGCTCCTGGCGCAAAGAAGAAAAGGGATTGAGCTGCCCTGTCCTGTTCAGAGCTGTGTGCTGCCATTCATGGGGCCACCTGCTAAAACCTCTTCTTTCCCATTTATGAGTCTCTCCTTTCCTCTGTTTTTCCCCCCTTGCTTCGTTCTGCATGCAACGCCACAACCAGACATGAGATGGAGTGTCAAAACCTGGAAGACCTCAGCCAGTCCTGACGGGGGCTGAGGCCTTCACAGATTTTGTGTCTGAAGTTTGTCTCATTTCTTAATCAGACCTTTTTCAAAGTCTCATGGTCATTTAGCATTCATTTTCTTTAAGAACTCTTAGAAAGAACCTAGCTTTGAAATGCAGGGCAGCCAAAAACAATGTCACGCTTCTTTCACAAAACCTAGACCTTATTGCACAGTCCTATGACTGTTTTTATAAATAGCTTCTCCCTACATCTCCAAAATCCCCTCTCCTGCTCCAGGATCTTTGAAGTGAGATAAACCAGACAAATATCAGGATTTTTTTATTTTTTTTACTTTTTTATAACATTTACCAGATTAGCAAATAGGGATTTACTTTGCTCTTCCCTTCTACATGCTGTGCCTGTGAGAGACAAATGAAACTCTGTATTATGTATGGCTCCCTGATCTGTGAAGCATTGCATCAAGCTGTGTGTTCCGTCAAAGGAAGACTAGATCCTTAAACTTGAATTTCTGCAACAAAACTCCTTCTATTTGATTTCTAAACAATTTGTAATTGCCAGATCTACAAATTGCATCTTCAGGTGACAGTAGGTACATAAATACGTGTATGTCATTACATTTCATGTAACTAAGACATCTATGTCCATAGTGCACTGCGTGACTCTGCCATGCAGTCTAGATTTAGCCATCATTGATCCTACAAGTAGTCTGTCCTGGGTTCAGCAGCAGCAGTCATTTTTCTCCTTAGTAGCTGGTGCAGTGCTGTGTTTCTGACTTTCAGCCTGGGAACAGTGCTGATAACACCGATGGTTTTAGTTGCTGCTCAGTAATGTTTACTCTGACCAAGG
>WYDI02005035.1:0-59155 GCA_009867235.2 Psittacus erithacus | reverse complement strand
CTGAAAGTCAAAAACACAGCACTGCACCAGCTACTAAGAAGGAGAAAAATGACTGCTACTGCTGAACCCAGGACAGAAGGAATGGTATAAAAGAAGAACAGGTCTTCCAGAATTAAATGAATCAGGAGGAAAAATGATTTTGTGGCTAGGATTTTAATTAAAATGCAGTGTTCAGCTCTTGTCTTTGCAGCTGATTATTTTCTGACTTTAGCAAAACATATATGTGAACATATTCATAAACTAGGACTGACAATATCTCTTCTCAAGTACCCATTCACACAAAATCCATAAATGTCCAAGGTCTCAAGATGTAGGCAGATAAGCTGCTACATTTTCTTCCTCAGTTGATACTACTTGGCTGCCTTTGGCTCATTTGCAATAGTTCTTTACTTTCTGGGAGCTGAACAAGATCACGTTAGGGATGGCATATGGATGTGTTTGCATTTCTTCCATAAATGACAAAAACCACGCACAGATTGCTGTCCTTCAATTTGATATGCTATCACAATCATTATTTAACATTAGTAATAAATGGGAGATAAGTTGTGCACCAGAACCTAAAGGAACAGATGCTATTCAAACATGGAGAAAAAAACATCTCTACCACTCTACTAATAAATTCTTAACTTATAAATAGAACAAAAGAAACTTGGGCTTGGTGCAGGATGATACATCACAATAATATGATGTTAAGTTCTCAGTACTGCGTAATGTCCTAAGACAGCTGTAAACCCATTGCCATACCTACTATTAAGGAACTACTTCTAGTGGATTGTTTTCATGAGAAAGCTACATCCAGAGCAGATAACATGCTCGAGTAGACTTCACAGAAAGCGTTGAACCTATGAGCAAACACAGAACTCAGCATTCACACCATATGCTCAAGGCTAAATCCTCTAAAACATATTATGGCTGAAGAAGACACACACACCAAACTAATGTTCAAAATTTGCGTAATTTGCTGCACAAAGGAGCCCTAAAGCAGGGAAAGGTGACTTTTATTTATATATTTTTTTAAACGGTGTCTGCTGAAGATACACCTCCTAAGTCTGGAGCAAAATTAGCCATCAAAAGCTGAGGCAGGTTCTCTTGCTGAATGTGCAGTTTTATTGGAAATACATTTCATTGCTTTCTACCTGTACCCTTTATCTGTCTGTGTGAAAAAAAAAAAAAAATCCTGATAAAAGCACATAAGCATCTCATCATTCAACAGGAGAGACAAAACCCTGAGAAATGACTTCGCACAGGGAATTTAGGATGCAAGGACTAGACCACAGTTTATTCTCACTTTGTTTTTTTTGTGCATATTCCTGAAGACTGTCTAGAACTAGTCTGAAAGTTTTTGCTACATTTGAATTGCTCAGCTATTATAAATTACTTAAACTTCAAGTAACATTCTCCCTTCTTTTTTTTAATTGCCATTTGTTGTCCACTGAATTCCTTTCTAATTCTCCTTATTTCCTCTGATGAAGGAATCAGATCTATGGACTGGAGACTGTGAAGACATTTTATGTGTACACAGGGGCATACAGAGGTCTAAATACCTATGTGCAGAGGTGCCATTGGTTAAGCCTAGCCAGCAATTAAGTACCATGCAGCTACTGGCTGCTGAGAATTCAGTATTTTACTCTATTGAAACAATTAAGGGCAGACTTTTAACAACAAAGGAATCAGAAAAGTGATTGAAAATGTAATTTAAGTATCATTAAGTTCCATTGTTTTCAGTAAGTTTTATCTTAGAAAACTTCTTAAGAATTAAAAAGTGGAAATGTTTCAAAACAAAATTATTTTAGCTTTTCACCCCCAAAGCATTGTCAATTTAACATTAATTTCTTCAAGACAGAAAAGCCTTGGATGACCTCCAAGGAAAAAAAATAATGGTTTGAATAAAAATAAATATTTTCAATCAATATGAATTTTTTTCTTACTCTAAATAGCAAAATCCACTTTCATAATGTTCTATAGGCAATAGAACACTTCACAAATTTCATTCATTCTTGTCAAATAATGTGTTAATTTAAACATTTCTTAACTTTTGAAAATATTCCACCAACTCCAGTTTCTTAACTGCACTGACAGTTTAAGAAAAAGCAGCAAAACAATGTTTTGAATCCCAAATTTATGGGAACAGTTGGTCATATTCAAAATTTACTACCAAGTATTTATCTCAAATCCTCATATGTTCTTCTTAGCAAACACACACAACCCCCCTATGACAGTACGAACATGCCCTGAACATTCACCGTGGTCAGATAACCATCCCCCAATAATAAAGAAATGTTTGGTAAACAGTGTCCTAATAAGGCTTGATCCATGTATCAGGATACCTAGCAACAAGTCCTGTGATAACTCTTTATGAACATATTTCAGTCTACTCAGTTGATGTCAATCTCTACACCACCCCCAGCACTGTCTCCTAATATCACCGTTATCACCGTTCTATTTCCTCAATAGCTTTCTCTCCTTTACTGTCACTTATCCCTAAAAAACCTCTGTCTTTCTAGAACCATTGACCAGAATTCAGAACATGGTAGAAGAGACTCCATCACAGGAAAACTAGCCTTGTGCAAATTTGTGGGTGACCTGTACCCATCTGAAAGCTAAGGCCTCGCAAGGGAGGGTTGAGTTCAGAGTTGTGGTTAATATGCATTCATTTTGTATTTTTTTACATTACCAGTTCCAATCCCCAACAAAACAGCCACCACACAGTTATGCCACAGTACCACGCTATTTTTCCCTTTAAGGCCAAATTCTGAAGTCATATAGTAACAAGACAATTTCCACATTTCATGACCAAAGATGTATGTTCCTACAGCAACAGAGCAGTGAAAAGATATAAAAGTGAGATTTAGGTATGTATCTTTAATGGCTCAAAATCCAGAGGTAAATGAAAACAATTCTGCTGCACGTATTTTCAGTCCAACTTTATGGGACACTGAACAAATGGATTTTCAACTGCTTGGGGCTAGTCTTTCACAGGAAAATAAAAAAAAAAAAAAGAAGAAAATCAATATTATGGCAACTGTTTTCTTCCTGGTTTAAGCACTCTGTCTTATTTACAGAAATGGATGGAGCTACAAGTTTGACAATAAGACAGGTTTGCTCTGTAGTTAGACACATTCCTGCACTACCATCAATCCCAGCTGACTGTATTTGGGCTGCAACTAAGAACATATCGCTCCTCTACTCTCTAAACTGTTAGCATATATCCTCTGTTGCCAAAAGGGATATAACCTGTTCCAGAATATTTGATAAATTGATGAGGAATGAAAAAGGGATAAAAGAACTGATAGGCATTCAACAAGAGATTATCTTGCATAAATTTTAATTGTCCAGCTTATAGAAAACAGGGGTCAGAGTCAGAATGGAAAGAACACTTTTGAAACCCCTCCCCAGCCTGAGTGAATCTTAGCTTTAAAGCTGAATTCCATGACTCATACTTCCCTATCTTTAGTTTCAACACTCAGAGCGTCCTTGGAGACTTCTGTGAGATACAACAGCATACTGTAGTACTACTTTGAGTGGGAAAATGTCAAAACTGACACTATTTTTGATATACTTAGAAGAGCAGCAGTGGAATAAATGGGCTTTGATTTCAATTCATATCCAAGAAGACATATGGATGTAGAATAATGGCAAGGGCTTTGTGTTTAATGGCTACTGTGAGAGCTGTCATATACTATAGCCATAAATCAGAAAGTTTGGTAGTGAATGCTGCCAAACACTTCAAAAGTCAAAATACTCAATTTGAAAAATGACACTCTGCTTTTACTTTGTTAACAGGGACCAAATGCTTGTTAATTATTGGTTTCCTATGAACTTAGTGTCAACGACTAACAATTCCAGACCAGCTCTTCAGTCACTGCCACTTTACAGGTCTTCATTGACCCCAGTGAAACTCTGCTGAACTGCAGACATGTTACATCCTATCCAAAAGCTTAGAGGAATAATCTACTTTTCTAAACTAATGAAAAATGTTAGCTTTATTCTTGTTTTCATGTGGGGCAGGGGGCAGAAAAGACCATTGTCTATACTTGACTATCTGGTGCACAGATAAAAACATTAGTCTTGAATCTAAAGATATTATATGCAGAAATGAAGATTGTAATATATGAACTGTCATAAAGATATAAAACTTTCCAGTTACCACTGACAGTAGCTTTTAATAGCAGTAGACTTATTTCATCATTATTGCTGAACTGCAGATATGAAAAATTGCTTAATTCATGAGGCAAGGCATTCCTCTTCCTGTGGGTAGTGAACTGTTTACATGTGAATAGTGTCATCGGAAGTCCACGGAACCACTCCTGTCATCCAAGATAATAATTCTGACCCTTCCATATTCACAATTTCAACTCATTTCTGATCAGGAGAAGAAATTCAAGTCAAAACTGCTGAAACAGACTTAGACCACTGTGCTTAAATAAAAAAATACAAGTGATGAAGAATCCCTATATTCTCCAACTGGAAAACCATTGGGGAAAGGCTTGTGCGCTTCAAACTGCCTATCAGGTCAGCAAAAACAGCAGATGAATTCCACCTCCATTCCTGACTCCCTCCCTTCAAAACATTCTCTTTGAAAGGTGACACTATGAAGAATCATTACCTGTGGTCACCGCATAGAAGACATTCAAAACAAATCTGGAGTATTCTTCATATACCTTCCTATGCAATATAGGGCTTAATCCAAACAGAAGTTTTCACTTGACAAAAGTTGTATTTCTATCTGCTAAACACTTGAGTACAAGGTAGATCTTCCCTTTCAAAATGTAAGCTAAGACTTTCCTTAAACATCTCATTGAAATCTCCTGGGCACTAGCTCATTAAAAAAAACCAAACCAAACCAACAACAAAAAAGCCCACTCAAACAAAACACCATGCACATCTGTGAGACAATGCCTTTTTGGTCTCTTATGACTTTCCTTTTGAAGGCTGCACTCACAGCCTGCAGCTAAAGAGGACCTTTCCTTCCAAATGAAAAGAGGAGAGCAACAGAATAATTGATTCTTTCTCTACAAGAGGAGACTGCAATAGCACTTTGGGTTACTGGCATGACTGATCAACCGCAGATCTTGGGTCTCCCACTGTGCCTAATTTGCTAAGGATGCCATCCTTTGACAGCCAAAGGATCTGGCTCAGTGGCTAAAGTGAGGTGTGCTTAGAGCTCTGCTGAGTTCTAACCTCTCTGATATAAACTGATAGTCTTCACATCAAGATTTATAGAGGTCTACAAGGAGGGCACCACTGGAAATAACTGGTTTTCATTGAGTAAAAAGATCTAGATTTGCTATCACGTCACAATTCTGAAAGCTTCCATGGTGAGATGGGTCAGTGAGAGAGCATTTCCAGATGTACTCCCAATGTGATTTTAGCAACTGAGGGTAGGAGCTCCTACGAAACAGCAAGGTCAGGTGGAAATATTCATCTCCATGGACATTTTCCCTAACTCTCAGGACAGCAGGTGCACAGGCCAGTGTAAAGCATGCATTTTGTATGAAGGTCTATGCTTTATACAAACAGGCAACCTACATTCCAAAACCAAAACCTCCCTGAAGCAAGTGAACAACTCTAATACCACAGGATACAAAGTAGCACTCAACAACTTCCCATTTCAGCTAATAAGGGTAGATCTTCTGCCTTGACTAATCAAAACATTTGCCAATTATTCTGTCCACCACCCAATGCTAGAAAGAACAGAAGGCTAGGCCGCAATTTCTTTCATTCAAAACTCATAGAAATGAATTTGAAGTAGACAGAGATCTATCAGCATCGAAACCCATGCAGTTATATTTACAATAAATATCCATTATCTTGGAGTTACACACACAACAGGACAGTGCTTAACACCCTGTGATAAACATGCTAATCATGACCACTAAATATAAAAGAAGAGGAAGGCATTAGTAATACATTCATCTTTAGAGAGAAAGAAAAGAGGACACTGTATCATGCATCAATTAAAATCTGAACAGTTAGAGGAATAAAGGGAAAATTTAAGCCAGGCTTGCAGAAGGCAAGAAGGAGAGAAAACAACTGTAACAGCAAAACTAACACAAAACTTCAAGCCCACAGAAGTGTCTGATTCACTAGTCCCACTAACAGCATAAAAGTTGTTGGCAAATACTATCACCCAGCATTTTATTAATTAGCAGAAGATGGGAACAAAGGATTTGAAAGTAAAAAAACTCAAATGCGCTGCACAAACTGGCTCTTTGCAAAGAACAGTGTTCTTCGCCCAAGGATACAGTGTCTAAATTAGCCATCAGCACTTTTTGAGTCAAAGGAAACCTCTAGTTAAAGCAATTGCAGAGTCCCCACCACCACTCATTCGGTTTTAGTTTCCATAGGTGTATGATGGTTCCACGCAACCTGTCTGAAAGGCTTAAAGACAGACCATGAAACTTAGTGCATTGTGATTTTCTAAGAAAGTGACTGACAAACGTTTGTGAAAATGGATTTTCAAAGCGCCTACTTGCATTTCTATTTTAGTTTAATTTTTAACCCACCAGTGCATTATTCCCAAATGATATTTCTTCATGTTAATGCATTTAAATAATTTTATTCCCCCTTCAAAAAAGGCTCTATGAACCTAACAAATCAACCAATGTTGACATACCTAAGCCTAGGGATTTGCTGTACATTGGGGATTCTTTCTTCTGGAGACTTGTTGACAAATACTCAAGACTGGTTCTGTGTGTTTGGAAAGATCCAGAAGTTGCAATTTTATCTGCCCCTGATCTGTGTCATCAGTCATACAGCCAGGTAGTACAGTAATTCAGAGAAAGAAGGAATACTGAAAAACAGGGTTTCCACCTCTCTTACTGCCAGGGCGTATACATCACTTTGTTACTCACTGTTTCCTGCAATTTCCATATAAAATACTGTAATTCAGAAAACAGCAGCAACAGCAATAGGTCATCAGTTTAAACTGTAAATAACAGTTTACTATGTTCTCATTTTTATTTTCAAAGCACTCTTTTGTAATATGACATTGCCTGCAATGTCTTGTTAAATGATTTAATTCTGTTCAATAAAGAGACAAGAACTGGAAGTCAGAAGCTTTCAGAAAGAAATTGGGTTTCATAGACTGTGCGAACCTCTGCAAATCCTGTGTATTTATAGATTTCTTTTTTCTAGATGGAGAAGAGCAAATAAATTACAACAAAATTTATTCAATACACATTGCTGCGTTCTTTTTCAGAACGTGAAAATAATCAGAAATTCATGAACAAATCTATTAATTATTTGAATAAATCCCATTACATACATTCTACAGTTCATTGTTCCAACTGCTCTGCTTTGCAAGGAACACACAAGACTATGTACAAGATACACTTGTTTTTTAGTTTAGAAGCAATCAGCCTTGAGTCAGCAAAGTTCAACATTTACCTTCTGTTTCAATGGGACTATTCCTAAAAGTTAAGCACGTGCTAAAAGGATATTTATTCCCCCTCTCCTTGAATCACTTATAGCAAGGTCTCTTGTTGAATAGCTGCAGGATAAAAAAAATGCACCATTTCTTTTCCCCAAGTGAAAAGGCCTTTTCTTTCTGCTAAGGAATGCCTTATGGAACAAAGAACATTGAAGGCTGCAGGTGCAGACAGAAAAATTGCTTACCACATGTAACAAATATTTAGGGAAGACACACTGGCAGCATTGGTCTGGTATTAACTGCAGAAACGTATAAACCTCTCGGACAGGCGTTATGCGGGTTATAAAATTCATGGATTTTAGAGTAGCTGAGAAATAGATTTAAAAGAATGGCTGCAGCTACCCACCCAGTCAGTGGCCAGTTTTAGTTTATGGCCATTGCTCCTCAGTCTGTTGCTGGGCACCACTGTAAAGAGACTGGCACCATCCTCCTGGCACCCACCTTTGAGACATTTATATGCATTAATGAGATCCCCTCTCAGCCTCCTCTTCTCTAGGCTAAGCAGGCTAGCTCCTGCAATCTCTCCTCATAAGAGAGATTCTTCAGATCCCTGATCATCCTTGTGGCCCATCACTCTACTGTCTCCAGTGGCTTCTTGTCTGTCTTGCACTGAAGAGCCCAGAACTGAACACAGTTCTCCAGATGTAGCTTCCCCAGGGTTGAGTAGAGTGGGAGGATCACCTCTCTCAACCTGTTGGTCACACTCCTCCCGAGGCACCCCAGGATACTATTGGCCTCATGGCCGCAAGGGCACACTGCTAGCTCATAGTCAACTTATCATCTGCCAATGCTTCTGGGTAAAGACCCTGAGTTTTAGTATTTTTGCTTTTATTGTGAAAGTATTTTAATGTGAAAATACAATACAGCTCCACACTGTCTTCCCCATGCCCTCTTAAACATGAGGGACTAGATAGTTGTCTAATGTTAAATGGTTATTCAAGGAATAGCCTGATGTTCTACAGAGGTAGAGAGCATAAGCAGGGCTTCCAAAAGTTTTCCCTGAAAGCTTAACTCTGCTCCCACTGAAATAAATTTTGGAAAACTGCATCTTAGACCATTACACAGATCCTTTCATTCCAGGTGTTGTAGCTTTCCTTTGGCACTGTCCCACACTGATTACAGGCCAACTTTAGTGCAATCTACTGCCAAAACAGGCAGTTTCATCCTTCCACTTGAAAACTTTTTCCTTTCATCTGTTTTTTGAGGGGATTAGTTGTCAGCTAGGTTAGTCCTCAATCCAGTTTACCAGATGGCTACACAAACAAGGCTGGCAGCGCAAGGAAGGCAGTAAGAAGGTGCAGCCAGAAGTGGCGAGGGATTTTCAAGCCAGCCTGCACTTATGATGGCTTAACATGCTTGCAAATGCCTTAGTTTCTTCTTAGGTTTCTCTGCACCACAATAGATAAGCGATCATGTTGATTTTGCTAACTAAAACCATTCTTACTTCTAAACAGTATTATTACTCTCCAACAAAACCAGGCACAATTACATATAAACCCTCCACACCACAGTTTCTGTGCCAAGAGACCAACATTTCAAACCTCGAACCTGAAGAACATTTGAGTGATCTGGTAATTTCATTCTTCAGCTTCTAATGAAAAGCTTCATAACTTAACAGGGGTCAGCTGCAATGAGATGACATCTCTCCATTAATTTAGGACCACTGAATCCCAATTTAATCTAACTCAACAGGAGACTTGAACCCATGCCGTTTCTTGTTTGTTTTGATTACAATCATTTATCTCTCCTTGTCTTTACCTATCAATGTAGGCAGGTATGATGAATCAATCAAGTGGTATTAAAAAGGTAAGTGGTAGCCAATTTCTTTTTTAATATGGGTCTTCCAGCAAAACCTGAATTCATCATAATAGGACTGAAATTCCACAGCCACAATCCATTACGAGAGCACTTGATAGCTGTCTTGTTAGGACCACATGAGGCACCTGCTTGTGGCAAAGTGGAATGCATGATCCCAAAAATCCATTCTATTTTTATGTTCCACTGTTTACAAATGCTCATTTAACAGAGGAAGGAAGAAAGTCTTTGAACATCCTTAGTAAATGCTCCATCCCTGGAAGTGTTCAGGGCCAGGCTGGACAGAGCCTTGGGTGACATGGTTTAGTATAAGGCATCCCTGGCCCATGGCAGGGGGTTGGAGCTAGATGATCTCAAGGTCCTTTTCAACCCAAACCATTCTATGATTCTATGATCAGTCAAAGCTTCTTCGGTTATGACAAAACATTATTCAAAGGCTCAAGTGGGGGAATCAATAGTAGGATCAAGAATACCCTGACATGTGACTGCATCTCAGCTGATGGTATGGACTTCCATTTATAGTCAATTGGAGAAAAGCAGGTGACATCAGGTGACAATTTCTTAACAGGTCAAATGACTAATGCCTATAAGTGCCTGTTACTTTTGAGCAAAGGCTTAAATATGACCTACAACAGAACAAAGCTAAGCTTGTCTAGTTAGGACAGCTCTCTCTTTCTTTCACAGTCTATCTTAAAGAATACACAAATGTTTCAGTATCAGGAAAACAGCATCATAGTGACCTCAGCTGTCCAGCCTCTTTCAGAAATGAGTATTCACTAGCATTTTCTGCTGATGAAATTCTGTTTTGCCTGTAATAACTTGAACTACTCAGTCAGACAGAAAGCAAGGAGAGAAAACTACCCTAGCCAGGTTGATACTCCCTCTGGTAAAGAGCTGGAGTCGGGCCTTCCACCAACTGTGGCTGCATTGTAGCCTCACAGCTAAGAAATCAAGAGGACAACGGTGTCACCACTACCATTTATTTACTCATGCTTTGGTTTTATTTTAATTCATTTTTTTCTGGACCAACATATGAGGAAATCTGAAACGAAATTGCTAGTAATTTCAGATGACTTAAACTACTTCTTAGTTTTCACACCAAAATACCAATAGCAATGATGACCTATCACCACATATGAGGAGAGTTAACTCCTTTTTTTAAACAGCATAAGAAGGAGAGCCTTTAAGCACAATATTGTTTACTAGCATATGTGAGAATACAAGTCTTCACCACCATTATGAACTGTGCTTCAGCACTTCCTACTATATACCTCAAAATAAGAAAAATTTTGTCAAAACCATATTTCAAAGGCAGCATCAAATTCCTTTTATGACTATGTCAGCATTATAAATTCTTAGAAAATTGTTAGTCAGTAGGGCGCTTGCATGATTAAAACCTTCTGGGCTTCTGAAGGCATTTTCTCTGCAGGAATTTGTCAAATCCTGTTCAGTTCACTATTGGGAGCACTTAAATGACAAATAATGTTACATACAATCTGGCCACTGTAGATGCATTTCTGCCATTTTAATGAGTCTTTCTCAGTTTCAGACAACAAAATCACCACCATCCAGAAGGTAAGCAAAAAATTAAACACGTGATACCTATCCATTTAATGACTATCTTTTGCTAACATATATTCCCTAAAGTACACTGGTAGGTAGTATAGGTGCTACAAGCTGGTTTGCGTTTTGATAAAGCTACATATTTTTTCAACAGGAGGGAGACGGAGAGACTTTTGAGCTATTTAGACAGCAACAGATATTGAGGAAAACAGAAGAGATCACCAGGACTTAAATTGCATCATAAAGTCAAAATGAGCCAACCACATTATCACCTACCTTACGTTTGTTTGTTGGACAAACATACAAGTAGCTCAAAATAGTCTTCAGACCAACTTTATCATTCAGTTTCTCATACGTTGTCCCATAATCTGTTGACCTGCAATTCAAATAGAGATTTCATAAGTACAAACACTTAATCACAAAACCACAAGTCATTTGGCAGCTTTTCAGCATAAGTCATGCTTTACATAGCAGAATGGCTCTCTAGAGCTTTCTGAATGATTCATGTAGTATATAATGATACTTAATTATATACATACAGAATCATGTGAGTGCTTATAATTTGCATTTAAATTAGATTAGGAAAAATTAAACCAGCATCTTCCCAAAGCACTTTAAAATAAACATGTAAAATAAGAAATGCTAAATTTTGTGTATAGAAAATGGTGATTGTCAGAAATGCCAAATAGCAGACAGCAAGAGACTAAAGTTAACAGTTCATTGTATACTCCAAGATTAGACTTATTTTGTTAAGAGTCTTTTCTCAGCATATTCTATAGTAGCTGCTCCAGCTATTGTTCAGTGAAATTCAGTTCAGTTTCTGAGAAAAACACTGACATCCATTTGAAAACCTAACTACATGAGCATTACACCTACAATTTATAAGGCTTTTTCACATGGAGCAGCAGACAGTATGGACAATTCTGCTTTATTCTTGCTTCAAGAGCCACTCTTCAGTAGACAAAATTATATACTTCTGACACAAGGGTTGTCCATAGAGACACTGGATACATGCCTTGGGAAAGAAAAAAACAAGCGAGACTGTGCAGAGTTCCTGTAACATCCACTCTTAACATGTGACTGTAACCAAGATCAATTACTAGCAGAGGTTTTGTTCATTATGCAGCTCATGCTTGCCTGAATTATGACCGAATAACCAGGGGTTTAGATTATCAGCCCAAACCAGTACACTTGGCATCCACAAACTGCAGAAAAATTATATGAATCCGGGTAACAGAGACATATAAAAGTATAAGATGCTCTTGCAGATAATAAACCTGCATCTTGCCTTTAAAATATACAAATGGGTCCATACAGAACTTCATTTGCAAGCAGTAACATGAATTTTCCCTTCTGCTAACCACTCCAAAACCAGTCATTCTAAAGCAAACCTTGGAACCCATCATTTCCAGGTTCTCTCCTATCTGGGAAGCAATGGCTAAATTCACAAAAGTATTTAAGGTGCTTAATGTCTATATTTATGTATTTTCTTTAACCTGGAGTGTGAAGGTCGTTAGATTTCTTGATCAGGTTCCACACCTACATTTATATCACAGCTTCTGGGATTTCAGATTTTGCAATCAGTGTATAAAACAAGGTGACAGCAGCTTGGGGGTTTATCCATTAAGATGAATAGCACTAACACATGGATTTGCATTAAAGTTGAATTTTTCTGTTCAGGAACTTCACAGAAGCATTTGCATGTACCTGACTTGGTCATATAAGACTCACCATAGCTTTTTCTTCTCCTTCCACTAAACATATGCACCCCTGGTTAGAACATTAACGCTGAATTTCGGATTGATGAAGAGGAGGATACTGTTACAGTTATTTCATTTACTGAATATTTCAGAGATGTTCCAGCATTCAGGTAAAGGAAACCACAGTAGGATGCTGAACACAACCCTGCCAAGGACTGCTGGTTCACTTTGGTTACCTCTCCACCTCACAACCCAGCCTTCTCAGAAATCAGTATTTCCACTGTGGCCTGCCTAAACCCCAAAACCTATCCTTTGTGATGTTTGGGCTGACAAAGACATGTAAGGATTTTAAGGACTAAGTCTGACCTGCCAAGCTAGGAAAAAATAATTAATGAAGTGATGCAGCTCTTCTTTACACCAGTGACAATGATTTCAAAATGGGACCCTTCAAAGAGGGCCAGGAGTGAAGAAAATCTGACACGCAAAAAAAGCTTGCTTTGAAATCATTAAAGAAAAGCAGGCAGTATCCCTGACACAGCACAGGCAAACAGGTGTCGAAGGACTATTGCAAATGCTAATCTTAGTCAGAATTGCCATCCATTTCTTTCTTCAATTCTCTAGGCAATTATTTTGCATTCATAGGTTTATTTACAGGTAATGTTACACACAGATGGAAATGTGTGATTCTGTCAACATCCATAATAGCAACTGAAAGATTGGAAAGCTTAGAAAAACATCTTTTTTTGCAGATGAACAAATACACAAGCAATCAAAGGAGCTACTATTAGATCTTACTCTCAATATCATCTTCTAAACTAGCAATAGCCAGTCCTTCTACCTGACTAGTTAGAGCAGACAGGCGTCTAAATGTGTTTTAACAAAAAAAAATTGTGAAAATACACACAGAGAGTACTGAAATGAAACAACTATATTGAATGAAACACTGTGTATATGAAGCCTCTGCTGGTAATTAGATACCAATCTAATCCAAGGAGTACCACCAACCTGCATTCATTTTACTCCTATTATATATATATACACACACACACACGTGTGTGTGTGTGTGTATGTATACAAGCACTGATTAGCAGCCTTTAGATAATGAGCTCTTAATTTCCCTTATTAAATGTGTGTATAAACCAGCATGAGGCTCCTAACCCAGGAAAATGCCACAGCCATTTGGTGATCCAGGAAGCCAGCCTAACCTGGAAGCATTGCAAAAAACAGATGCACCTCAGCAGGGTGTAGGCAGTAACAACATCAGCAAATTCAATCCCATTTATCTGAAGGGAAATGGATATGTATCAGCCAACATCACCCACACCTTGTGCGACAGGCTACTTCTCTGAAGCTCATCAGAGAACCCAGTTTCAGTTCATCTGTATAACATGAGCAGAGCAAGCAAGTACCTGGATTAATCATATGTAAGGACTAAACCTAAGACCTGTAGAGCTGAAAACATAAAAATAAAACTCTAAACCTTCTGAATCATCTGCCAAAAAGCCACAGCTACTGAAATAACTGCGTGTAATGATTGAACAGTAAGCCCTATCTCATTAGCTCATGTGTAGACATGTATGTCGCAATGGTTTCTGAAATTGTTTAGGGGAAATGGGTGCTTATACATATTTCTTCAAATTAGTTTAAATCCCTGTGTAAATGGCTTCATTTTGGTTTGGCACAGTCACAGGCTAAGGTCTGTAGAGAGATTTGATATATGTGTGAGTCTAAATATGGAAGGAGATGTATTAGCACATTGTGGATGTTGCCGAAACACAGATGATACTTTTTAAAAGAATAATATTCAGAAACAGAGTATTTAGTCTCAATTCTGAACTTCAGACCTGCCCCACCATTTTAGTGGTAATTGGTTCCATTAAATCCCAAATATTACCAGTAGCTGTTTAGAATCAGACTCCCTGTTATTTCAGTAAAGCAGATTGATTTCTGCAAACACGCAACGTTGTAATTATGACTAGCTCATTTCACAGCATAAAAAAATTACAGAAACTGTGGGACTGAAACTCTGACTTCCCTGAGTAATAAATTAAAAAACACCAAACCCTAGAAGCATGTAGAATAATTTATATTTTACAAACTATTTGCAAGAATGTTGACATTCAACTAACTTCATTATTATTCATTGACAGGGCTTTTCCCTCTCTTCCCATCAGGGTAAATGACATTTCTATTACAGTATTATAATAAACTCCCGCACGTTTTAAATAAAGTCACTGAATTCCATTAGTCCACCTACTGTCCTGAATATATCTCAATCCATTCCTGGCAACATTTCACAATCATAATAGGCATTCTGAATCAACCAGTAACACGTACCCTACGGAAATTTTCATCTTTCTCAAGAAGTGCAGACTGAAATTCAGACAACTGTCAGTTGGAATACATTGATCAAATTAATTCCCTAGCAAGTTGCAGTTTACTCTCCTGTGTTACGAATTTAAGGCTGTCTGCACTTATTTTAAAAAGCAGATGAAAACTTGAAGCATCAACCAGCTGATTGTTTGCTCAAGGTTTCTTTTGTAACAAGATTTTTCTGGAACACCCAAGGGTCAAGAAAAAAGAAAAACACATGCAGACTTTAAGCTGCGCAACATCATGTCTCCTGCCTATTAGAGTGCAGCTTTCTTCCCATGAAAGACATGTTAACAGATGAAGCTCCTTGTTATAATACACATCATTAAGAAGCAATTATTTTAATTAGCACCATTTACTATTGTTTTCCTTTTTCCACCCATTACCCCTGGTTTTCACATATTAGTGTGACTGCTCCCCCTACCTCCACCATGAGAGGATTGTCAATGTACCATGTCCTCACTCTTCCTCCTTCACAGTTTAATTTGCTGCTCCAACTGCTGTCCAAGCGGCAGCCAGCCCTGGGAGGCAGAGCCAGAAGCATCTGGGATGTGGTTATGGAGCAGCAGAGCAGGGCAGTGTGTCGTGAGCAGGAGCAGTGTGAAGAGGTGGACTCTAGCTTGTTTCTCCTTCTGCACATTAATTCACCCCAGCGCCAGGTATTTTAAGAAACTGTAATGATTATTAGATCATCTGTTCCAACCTCCCACATAACTAAGTTTGCCACCTGGTTTGCCTCCAAAGAGACTGGCCAGCTGAGTGCAAGATTTGCCAGTTACTATTGTATTAATCGCTACATGAGCAGATTTTTAGATGCAAGGCTTTCAGATCACGGAAGGCCGAACTACGGAGTCACAGGCTGCACTTACTGTCCTTTTTTTGACTTCTGAATTCTTTGTTTTCAGGAATCCTTCTAGGCTGAGTTGCAATTCCCCCACCACTTAAATTGAAACTCTTTCCTTTATAGTTTTATAGCCAACTACTAAAGTTTCCCATTGATTTTTGCCATGCCACCATGTTTCACAAAAGCTAGTAATGTCAAAATCTTCTTCACCACCTCCCCATTTAACTTTATATGTTTTTCCTATTAAGCCTTTCACAAGCCATTGATAGATAACACTTTTTGTTCTGATGCCTGTTTTGATTTAACTCCTTCATGTATAACCCTGGTATTTTTTTTCCAGAAGGTAATAATGTCTGATCACAGCTTTTCTCTCAGGGAGAGCTTTTTATCCTATTCTTTATTTTCATAGAAAGTTACTCTTGCTTTACAAATTACCTTGCTTCACCTGGATGGTTCTCACCAGTGACTGTCTAACACATTGTATAAATAATTCCCTAAGGTCTGCCCCATTTCTAATGGAAACTGTTTACTGAGCTCATAGAGACGGACACATTTTGAAGGGAGTTTTACATCTCCATGTTGAAGGGCGATTGCAAGATGCAAACACAGTAAATTCTGTGCCCTCAGACACAGTTTTCATGCAGCAAAGAAGCAGACCTTGTCCTCATTTGTACACATTTCTGTCCTGAGGTCGCACTTGGAATGGACTTTTTAAGGCAGGAAAGAGGATTTTTATTTAAACCTTCTGCATCCCACTGAGCAGCCCAGGCCTCGGCTAAAGCCTTTCTGCAGCTTGGGACAAGTTGTACTGTGTCTTTATGCCTTCCTTGGCCTCTTCTTACTTTATTAATGAACCTTGGCTGATTTTTAGCTGTAGCTCATTTGCTTTAAGTATGGATTAAGCTAAAGCAGAGCTAATTTAGAGAGGCTTTTTTGCCTTCCCGATTTTGGTTCGAGGGGGCAGTGCTAAGCAGTCTGACAGCAGTGACAAGCCCAAGAGTCGGTTAGCATTTCTTTAGATGTCTGTAATGGCACTGCACATGTCACAGCACTAAAACACTTCAAATTTAGCCTGGGAGGTTGAAATTAACTTTTAAAGACATCTCCAGGGTAAAGAAAAAAGAGAGACTTCAAAACTCAAGGGATCCACATGTCTTGCTCCCTAAGTGAATGTATTTCTGATGATTTTTTTTTCTCATGAGGCCCTCAGCACGTTGGCAAGTATTAGTGTTCCCACTTTCTAGACAGGGGAAACAGAGGGAAAGACTAGATAATTAATCTTACATTTGAAGGAAGTCTCTGACAAAGCCAAATGCAAGTCCCCTCAGGCTTCACTGACTTCCCACTCCATCCTGACAGCATAAGTTTTCTGAGGGTTTGTGTGTGTAAATAAGGCTTGGAAAGAGCCTTAATATCAATCTCAGAAGGAAGAAATACAAAACTAAATATAGGTGCATTTTAAAACAGATTTGAACTTCCATTTTGAAAATGTTTTGCTTCCAGTTTGCAACTGTAGGTTTTGCTAGAAATGAAGTTATGAAGCTTTAGATGAGTTTACTGAAGTGTGTGGTTTTTTTCCCCTTATGGAAAGAATTTTCTCATCAGATAATAGTTTCCTGCCTACAGAAGCCATCAAAATTACTTGGAGGACAAGAAGAGGTAAAAAAAAAAATACAAAGAAACAATAGGAATGTATGGAATTGACATTTCTTTGCATAATCAGTTAAATTAATTCAATTTTTTGTCTTCTCCCTTTTAATCAACTTTTATTTGGCGTAATCTAAGCGAACAGAAATATATACACTCAAAATTCTTTCAATTTTGGCTTAATGTAGTTCAGCTGATTATTGCTATAAATAATTTAAAAGATGTGACATGCAGGAGAAGCAGTTCATATTTTATCATTCAATTCAGAGTTTACATATTGCATTGGATGTTTATTCAAAATCTTACTTAAATCAGAAAGAAAGGAAATAGAGGGGTGGGAGGGCCAGGAGGGGTTATCTGCAGATGACTCAGATAATTGTTTATTTCTCCTTAAAGTAACAATTGAAGAAACCCAAATTTGGGTAACTTGCCTTCATTCCTATTTCAGTTGACAGCAACTCATGTTAGCATCCTAAGCAGAGAATAGCTGTTCTGTCTCTATCATATCCAAAGTAACAACCATCCATACCTTTGCATATATTTAGTAAAGGACCTGCCAGAAATTGTAGCCACAAGGAAAACTTCCATTTGTTGATGCAAGCTGTGGGTATATGTCACAATTTCATAGTCATCCACACTCCTACGAACGTCTCTATAGTCTGTGCTATGATACAAACCATTTCCCTCTGTGAACTGCTAAATACTAGCTCACATCTGTTGTGCTAAAGCATAGTATTCTTGGCAGAGATTAGTCACACCTATAATGTCTATGGTGAACAAACTTTAGAAAAAACTCGTCTCTGTTGCTTACCCAGATTGTTCTTGGAAACACCTAGTACATTCACTGGAAACTAAAACCTAGGGAAGAGATAGTCTGTGGCACAGATCATCAAAAGTAAAGTGTTGGTGTAAAGGGTTTTGGGCTAGGCCAAACATCCTGGGATCGGCCAGAACATTCTGGGCTTGAACATCCTGGAATTGGCCAGAGCATCCTGGTCTGGGACTGAACATAAAGAAGAGCGGCCACCCAGAGGGTAACACACAGTGGCCAATCGGAGGGTGGCGATGTTTAAATCCAGTCAATCCTCTTAGTAGCACAAGAACAAAAGGTGTAGTCTATATAAACCATGGAACCAACAGGAAGGGGGCAGATAGAAAAGAAATCTCCAACAGTAAAGGATCAAAATAAAATAAGGAAAAGCCAAAACACCTGTGTGGACATATCTAAATGCTTCTGCTCTGATGACACGTGTATCCCATTGGATGATATCCCTTCAGATCCTTCCTTTTTACCAAACGAACCATGGAACAGCATAACTCAGATCAAACATTCATGTTTAAGAATCCAGAGGCATCTTGCGCTTGCAAGCTGACATTAAAGGGCTTTTCCTACATCAGTTTCTGATGTTACTGTCTTTTACAGCAGAAGTTGTATTCTACTGTATTGCACAGATGGGCTTTTTTACCTTCAGGCTTCAGAGAAATTGCTGTGTAAGGTTGGATACCCAAAGAAAAAAGCAAGATTGAATACTTTAGCAGAATAAAAGATCAAATTTGGATTAGATGAGAATAATGCACTTGCCATTGTTGACACACACACGCCACTTAACTGGTTCTCTAATTTTAGATGTCTGTCCTGTCTTGTTTGACCAATAATACCTTTTTTACTGCACAGTACACTGGTTTCTCCTGCCATGAGGCTGAGAAAAGAAGATTCTGGCAGTTGTTAAAATCCATATTCAGATTCCCCACTCCTCTGCCTGCTGATCAGAGGTCAAATTATGATTACACTTTCAGTTAATCCAAAGTATTTACTATGGAGACGTACCACTGTAAACATGGAACTGGGCAGCATCAACAATCAACTCATGCTGGCTTGGAAGCAGCTGCTTCCAGAAAATCAGAAGGATCTTCACTGTCAGAATGCAAGACATGAAGATTTTTATTTCAAATGTACAATTCCCAACTTTTTGTGTGCAAACTGACACACTGAGATTTGACTCCACTTTGCCCTGAAAGTGTTTTCTAGGCACTGTTTTGTAGGAATGGACAGCAAATCCAGGGTTTTACTATGGATGACCCCATTCTGGGGACCCCAGCTACATTCTGGAACTCTTCTCAGACTCTGCTGTGTTAAATGACCATTTGCAGGATTAGCTCTGTGAAAGGAGATGGGATATCTAGGGCAGAAGTTTGCATTTGTGGCAAAATAACTGTGGACTTACTACCACATATTTTGCCTGGCTAAAAGACCCTCAGCAAGACCAGCTATTGTCACTGAGGGCAAAGATAAAGCGTCACTTGAAGGAACTGGGGCTTTCATCTCCACTGCTTGAGCAGCAGAGAGGATGAGTCTCTAGGGCTCTCCTCCTCAAATCTCCCTTCCAGCTTCCTATCTTACTGTGACCTGAAAGACTTATCTCCAGTCCTTCACTGACAGAAGAAGCAAAAGTCAAGAAGAGTGTAGGGATGCTAGCACTCATAACCACTCTATTCTAATCCAATGCTAGGTGAAAGCCTGCAGCAAGGGCAAAGGGAGTGCTGCTAAAGAAAGACTTGCACATGAACCTCTCAGTTAAAGACTCAAGAGGCAATAGTGGTGTTCTGGCTGAAACGCTAGTGCAATCTCTCCTGTTTTTTCTAAGAGACATTTGGTGCCACAATGCCAAGTGCATATGAGAAGGATCAGTAACTCCAGCAGGACCACTAATTTTTCAGAGCTAATATTCAGCAAAAGCTGGTACGTTACTTAAGCTTGTGCACCTAACTGTATGCACACTCCAAGCTTTTTCTCCTTCCCTAAGTCCACAGTACTGTTTTTCAGGGCTTTTTTTTTCCATTTGCCATCACAGCATTATTTGCAATGAAGGACCAGACCCTGAAGAAAGGAATGAAAGTTTACTGGCAACAGACTTGTTCCTTGGTACCATCGGGAAATTTCTGAGGATCAGTGAACTACAAATGGAAGATCACCTGTCTGGATGATCTCCTTCGCTCCTGACTTGTATGTCAAAACAAGCAATCTGGCTAGGACGCAAATTTCCACCCTTCCTTTATCTGAGTATTTGACATCAGGCAACACTGCAGCTCAGAATGAAGCCATTCCCACAAGTCCACGTACTCAAGGCTTATAGCCATCAACAAAAAAATATCTCAGCTTAGTTATGATGGATATTAAAGTTGGTTTTCCCTATATTTAAATTAAAAGCTGCCTTTAAAATTAGACAAATTGAGAATGACTAATTAGTCTTCTTGCAGTATGTTTACATGGGGTGTTCTGATGCCATCGCAACCTTAATACCAAATTCTAGCTTATAAAGTGGTTGAATGTTGCATTTTTCCATTTCCACTCCAGTCTGATGTAAATCACACAAATAGCTAGGACTGTAGCCCAGTGATCATCATGCTATTAACTTTCTAATTGATGGTAATAGCCAGAATAAATTTCAGGCACCCCAAAGGGTGGTTAATGGATTTTGTAGCTTGAGGGCAGAGCAGCAGGAAACTTTTCCATTAATCAGGGAGACGAGACAACCATGCACATCCTACACTCCCCAACCCATCATAACACTGATGTCATTGCAGCTTTGTTGAAAAGGTGGGTGTTGCCAGGCAAAAAAAAAAACACCATTACAACAGGCTGAGCACAGTTACAAAGCTTGATATACTAGCTCAGTGGAGTGATGTTAGCATCCATAGTCATGTTATACATCCAGAAAACTGCTTTAGCCAATCTCCAATTAACAGTAAGAAAGAGTTTTATTGTGTCATAAAAATGTTTCAGGTTTTCTATGGCTTTCAGTACATACCCTGCAGAAGAGGCTTTCTAGTTTGCACCATCCAAGCATTTGCAACACATTATCCAGTCTTCATTCTGGCCTGCCAGTGCAAATCAACAGCTAGAAAGCTTAAAAGATCCAGACAGCCCAAGACATTATTTTCAAAATCACTGTCCAAGCCCCTTAGTTGTTATAATGGAGTAATTCCCAAGGACCAGTAGCATTTTGAAACCAGATAAAAATGTGCCTCGTGTATTAATTTATATTAAAGTCAGTTGGAAGATGCCTAACCCTTAGGCAACATTAACATTTTTTTTTCCCTGTTTTAAACTAGCATAATTCCCAAAATCTGAATAGGATAAGAATATAGAGCAAAAAAGATTAAGTGAAAAGACAAAAAATCATAGTGCTTCATCTCACTACCACCAGTGTTGTCCTTATCCATTCAACTGAATATTTTACAATACAGTCTGGCTGTTACCCCACAGGAAAAACCTCAAATAAAACAAGAAGAAAAATCAAACAAAATTCAATTTCAAATCATTCTGACATTTTCTGTCAAGATTTCATTTTTAAAATATTGCAAAAGATTTATCTGACTAATGCTGCATTTCCCAGCAGAAAATTGTTCCACTGAAAAGGTTTCAATTAGTTCTCCGCATCCTAGTACTGCATAGGCTAAGCTGTTAGCTAGACTGTTACTGTACCACATCACTTAAGAATGTGTTGTTGATGGATTTAAAAGCTTTGCTAGTGGATTATATGGATTACTGTACCCAAGAATCACTAATTAATGCTTTGAAGCAGGCAAATATGAGTGTTACTTTCTTCCTTTTGAAACCATCTGAATGATGCAGATGTTCTGTTTGTGTGAGTTTCAAATAATATACATCAGCCAGAGCCACACAGCTTTAGTTTTTCCTCTTGGTTGGTAGAAGCATGTTTATCTTTTTATATCTCAAGTATCAGTGGGGTTATAAAGTCTGCTATTTATAGCTACTCTTGGGGTATCAAGCAAGTGACAGCAATTTGTTCCTTTGACATCTAACCTTAGGTCAACGCCAGTAGCAGAAGATGGATTTTTACAAGAAATGAAATGAAAGTACACAGCAGAGGATTAATACCATTTCCTATGCCTGAGGAGAATGCATGCTCCCAGTCACTCTGCAGAAAAAATGGCCAGGAACATGTGCTATGTATTAAGAATAGAGCAAGGTGTGGTCAAGGTGAGGTGTTCAAACAGTCTATTAGCAAACTGATACACTGACATTTGTGCATAGAAGAATTGCAAGCTGATAGTCTAGAAAAGAGCTCAGCTCTTCTGGTTCTTTGATTTTGAAAATCACTTTTAAGTCAGTGCCAGCTACAGATAAAGTGGGATCTTGCTTTTATGTTACAGGTAAATGATAAAAGAAAAGTTAAAGCTAAGATGTAAATTCCGCATCAGAAACATCTTGCACAAGAGCAAGCTATCATTTTGCCCTCCACTGCAAAAACATCTTGTATTAATTATATTTTCTGTTTGTGAGAAAATAAAGACTGCAGATTGAAACATCTTGAAAAGATTCCTTGATACTAAAATTCTCACTGATGGGCCACATTCGTTCATGACTCATAACTTATATTCAACTGAGTAATAAAAAAAATAAATATGGAAACTGACCAGAAGATTCCCCCTCCCCCTGCCAAGGTATCCGGTTCCAATTTATTTGGAATTAAAATTAGAAAATAAAAGTCTTTCCAAAGCTATGGGTGCATGAAGACATTAATTATATAATCCAGTCATTAAAATAATGCTACAACAGGAATTCAGCCAAGTACCTGTGAAGTTCTTCTACCTTCTTATAATAGACCTATCATCCTTAGCCGCTATTAATTCCCCTAAAAAAAGGGTATCCTGCATGCTCAGAAAGTCAGCAAATTTCAGATACACTGACCCCCAAATCTCACACATGACCACAAAAGCCACATAAACCCCCAAATTTATGTGTAATACCACAATCTACATCCAACAGAATCCATCATTTCCAGGTATAGTACTGCTTTGTGCTAAGACAATCATGCAACTGCTAGTGCAATGGACTCAGGCTGCAGTACATGTCCCATACTGAACAGCAGGCAGGTGGTGGTATATATTACATTACATGCCCACCCATATTGTTATCATAGCAAATGGAGGTAGCATTAATAGAAAAGGAAATTATCCATCATATGCTGGACAGACATGAGACCTCAGTATTCACTTACAAGCTGTGGGCAGTGCAGGCTACTTAGCTCCTAGCCCTCAGGTTACCTGGCTGTATTTATGGAGCGTTATTTAGTACCACATGGAAGTAGTCTATATCCTGAAGCAGTTGGAAAAAACCATGCTAATTCACCTGCGTGGAGGCCAGCTCCGGTAGAACAAGAGTTATTCATTACAAAAAGAATCAATCTTGCACTTTGACCGACAAAGTTCACACAGCTACATAAAGACAAGACCCTCAAAAAGAACCTTCATATGTCCCTGAACACTTGTCTGGAAGATGCCTGCCAAGTCCTGTCCTTCTGCTTGATGGAAAGTCACTGATAAATGCCCATAAGTGGCAGGTCTTCAATTTAGTTTTGATTTATTAGGGCTCAATTAGAGCAGACACTTTAAGTAACAGCCAGACACAATAGCCAGTCACTGGAGCTGTCATGCTGGAAGGTGGGGAAGGGAAATGAGGCAAGAACAGGTGCAAGATTTTAAATGCGCCTATCACCTGGGGAGCAGACATTCCTGTATCACAGGTATGCCCAAAATCCCACTTTCAGCACTATATACACACACATTCCTCCACCATCTATCAAACAGACTGCCAGAAATCTGATAATTTGCTGCTTAAAGGTCCAGTAGCAGGTGAAATAAGACCAGAAACTGTGACCCATTCATTTAAGTCTTCACAGATTAAACCCCTGCCAAAAAGGCACTGAATCCCCCTTCTTTGGTGGATTTGAACTGGAGATCTGTAAATACACAAAAAAGATGACAGTGATTTTTTCACTGCTTCAAAATAAAGTTCCTCGTTCAGCCCATCTAATCTTTGGGTGAATAAGTCACCTTAACCTTCACATCATTTGTGGGTTTTTTTTCTATCTCCATCCTCTTCCCCCTGGTTTTAAAATTTATGGTTACCATTTAGGCTGATTTCAATTTCCATTAATAATATGTGCAACTGATGTACATTTAAGTGAATTTAATCATGTTGTAGTGACAAGTCTAGCTTAAAGCAGGGCTTCACTTAGAATTATCAAGTAAATTTCTCTTGAAAAGGTCAGTTTAACATTTAACAGGAGGGCCCATTCCAGACAAATTAGAATTTGCTCCACTTATTTCAAAGGCAAACACTTTTCAAGCCAGCTTCAGCAGAAGCATGTCAATCAAAAGAGAAAAGTATCAGGTGCCCAAGGGAAAAAGTTCACTGATGCCTCCCTACACAGCCAGCCCAAAGGCTGCTCAGTCACATTGTCAAAACCAACATATTCCTGCCCTACTGTTGAAGGACTGGAACCAGACCACACCATAGAAAGTAGTGAAGGTAGCGCTGGAGTGTTTAGGCAAGCCACTGACAAGTCAGACTTCCCATTTCTAATTGCTGCAGCACAGGACTGAAATGTGAAGAACTTTGTGTGCTACAGGAATGGGTTATCATGCATGCATCCCATGAGGATTTATTATTGCTCCTGTACCTGTCAGAGGCAGTTCAGCTTTCCAGGACACCGGCATGTTAAGCAGAGAGGTAATGACACCTGCAATGCTGTCTTGGCAGCACTCTCAGTAATAGCCCAATTCCCCTGTAGCTGGAGTTGGTCCTGCCTCCAGTCTAGGAAGACAAGTGCCCCGTAGCATTCACTCAGACAGCTCTTCTACAAAATATTTTCTTTATTAAAAGGCTTCTCTGTAGCACTATTGCAGGTCCTGAATGTGGCAGGTACTGCCTTCCTTGTTACCAGGATTAAGACCTCCTGTTACTATCCCACCCATACAGGAATATGATGCGTCTTAGTACATTTTTTCATTGAAAATGAAATTTTCCCTAAGGATGTTTTATATCAGACAATAGTTTGTGGACAGAATCAAAACATCTTCCAAGGACATGTCCAACCTTCACAATCAACTGGCTGGCTGAATGACATCATTCATTTAGTGACAACTTTCACAGTTGCTATCACGTTTTACACTACAGTTTCAGAAATACCAAATTCCTCATAAAACAGTTAAGTAGGTTCATGGTGTAAATTCACCTGTCAACTCCTAAGTTCTCCAGGAGTCCTGGAGAGGCCTCGAAGAGTATCTTTAACATATGTACAGTCAATGCCTGAACAATCTTCATTATTTCAGACACTTGTGCTTCTGCCTAGAAGGGGTGGTTGGGAAAAACAAGAAAGCAAACAAAACACCCAAAACCACCAAAAAAAACAAGCCCCACACCCATTGAAAGCTCATGGATAAAACTGAAACTCAATTCAGTCAACTTGGAAATGTTTCAGACACATATTTTCGCTTCAGAAAATGCCAACCTGCCAAAGCAAAACTTTTCAGAAAGGCTTCTGAATGGAATTTCCTGGCAGAACATCAGAAGGAGCAGATTAGTTCTGGGAAGACAGCCACCTGAGATGTGAAAGGTCCATGCTTTGGTGGAAGGGGAAGACAGCATACAGCAAAATAATCAGGTAAAGTATTGATGCGCTGGTAGCTCTCTGAGCATGAAAACAACAGTTGGGGCTGCTATTGCAGCAACCACCAATACACTGAAATTAGTTTCAATCATATCTTCTTTTATGGCAAGGCAGACACTGAGATAGTCATTCTTGAATGATGTAGAATTTCAGTTTAGAAGCCTCTTCCATCTGAAGAGGGCTCTCTGAACTACTATACTACTAATCATTGTGGGTGATGCTCTCCTTCAGCTTTCGAACTCTGCTTGCGTGTAGGGCAAAGAGATGTTTAATAATTCAACTACACTCATGATTATGGAGGAAAGAAATAGATTCACCAACAGTTTGACTAATCAAGCTGACAAAGTGATTGGGTTCAAAAAGGGAAGGACTTTCCCAGCAGCAGTTCATTAAAATAAAAATGAAACTCCGCACATTTCCAGTGTAACAAAAAGGATTTACTGGTCCATAAAATGGAAAGAAAAGGAATAGCCTGGATAATCTCAACTATCAGCAGGATACAGATAATAAAAATCAAGTGTATGGTGCAGCTAAAACTGGACTGACTTTTCCAGCTTTATTGCAGAGGATCAACAAACAAAATCTACAAAGTGGGTCTGAAAAGAAAGCCCTTATATATACAGAACCACTTAGGTCAGGTGACTGGAAACTGTAGTTGAAGATGATAGGTTTTTTTGCATCGGAGTTGTATCAGAGCCAAGTAGGGACATGACAAACCTCAGGAAGCAAGGCAGGTTTTATATGAGAAATGTGTGGTTACAAGAAATTAGCAAAGTTACTTTGAAAATGGAAAACTGACTCATTCAGGCACAGCACAGCAGTGGTCCCATGAAGTTATCAATATTATGTGAGGTTGCTGAGAGTCATGAAACTCAGCCTGGGTGGCAGTGTGAGAATATACTAAAATAAGTATATTTTTGAAGGAATGTTTTATTTATGAAAGTAAAACAGAACAGGTGGAGAATGAAATAAAACCGTGATTCGTTTATTATTTTATTTCATGTTAAGAATTAATGGGAATATCCTAAAGTTATTAATGGTTTAAAAAACTACACATTTAAGTGGATTCCTGAGCTGCTAATAATTTCAAATTGGAGTTTAGAAGATGGAACGGATGTGGGGCTGTTCTGTCATACTTTGCTCTGGCTTGGTTTGTGGGGTGTTTGCTGTAAGATCAGACTAGCGGTATTTAAGAGGGAAGCTGCTCCTGAAGAGAAAAGATGGCTCAAGGAAAGATACTTCTTTAATTGCACTTAAGGATCATTGACAGAATCAGATAGAGGAAGTGCTTTGACCTTGCTCCTGATGAAGGAGCAGCTGCATCTGCAAGAGACCCTGAAAATGCCTCAAGAAGGCATGTAAGTAGGACAAACACTTCCAAACCCTGCAAAGGACAGCCACCAAAGGGACTAGTGTCCCATGACTGGCTTTATGGTTTTGTCAGTGATAAAGGAGAGTAGAAGGTGAGAGCAATTGCATGCTCCAAAATATTTTTCATCAAATTAAGATTTACAGAACACTTTCTAAAGGTTTCCTCTTACTGTTTAAACAAAAAACCTTCATTATAGAATTACAGAGTCATAGAATAGTTAGGGTTGGAAAGGATCTTAAGATCATAATTTTAAGGAAGCTTACCTTTGTGTTCACCAGTGGTTTACAGACACCAGAAGAAAAATATCCATGTTACCAAATTTCTTCAGCCACATCGATAAGCATGGAAGAACATAAACTGTATTTTGGTCAAGACTCAGGAAGATAACTGAATTCTGCAGGACAGATGCAGCCATCAGTGCTGGAAGCTCTTACGTGCCAGAACTGGAAATACAGCTAGTCTTGGGACCATGAAACTCTAACATTCCCACTTCTGCATTCCAGACACTTACAGTCCTTTGGGAATTCATGTGCATTAGGTCCCAGTTCTGCTTTACTGAGTTTCTTTCCAGAGGGAAGGAGATACTTAACTCATGTCACTGTTCCTAAATGTGATGTTGCTCAACTAGCCAAACAAAATTTACAAGCCTGGTGCTACATATCTACATTTGAGCCTGGAAGTGCAAAAATGTATATTCTGAGAGCTGTGGTAAAGTAAGCAGGAACAGGAATCTTATTCTGTAGGGAAAAAGAGAGGGACAAATGGAAAACTCACACTGTCACCCTGAAACACAAAGCCTCTTCTGCCTCCAGGAATCAAAGCTATTGAGCTAGATCAGAGGCTGAACTGTCCTCAGCCACTGGAATTCTGCATAATTATTAACTCCTAGCTCATCTAAATAAAACCTTCAAATAAAACATCTCCTTTGGGTATTCAGGACAGAGGATACCAGCTTAGCTAATTAGACATCGCTGTCATACCAGCTAATCAGCATACCAGTGATTGGTGCTAGCTGGGGAATTACTTCAAAATGAACCTGGGAATTAAGAAACCATACCTTTGGGACCTGCCAGAATAAAAGTCTTTGACAGAGCAAAAAAGATGCAGGAAGCAAAACAGCAGCTAAGAGTAAAGTTTGCTTTAGAAAATTAGGAGTGAAGACAGAAGAGATTCTTGCAGCAATTGATTAAGGCCATCCAGTCTGCAGCACTGGTGGACAACTCAGTAGTGAAGAATCTACTGTAGGGGAAGCACTAGTAACTAAGCATAATAAATTATTAATCACAGAAAGTCAGCCTGAATACAGCAAATGATAGCGCTGAAACACAAACACTAAGTAAATCATATACACTCCTGCCTGAAGACTGTCTCTCTGTTCTTTATCTCCAGACAAACCCACTTCTAGTCTATTATTTCAACTAAGGGAACAGTCTTTTTATGCTGAATGGAGACATTATTACTCATCTGCTCTGGCAGAAAGACAACACTAACTACAACACTCCTTACTATATCACTGAGCTAGTGCTCAGTGCTCAGTTCATAGTGCTTACAAGTCCTGTCCAATTCAGAGGCCAGCAAGTTCAGTTACTTGAGTGTAACTACCCCATTTTTGCAGGATTCTGTCAACAGAAAACTTAGGCTGCAGGCTTTGATCCTACACAGTACCTCGGTGTCTTGGCAGTTTAGCCTATCTTTTTTTTTTCTATTCATTTAGATATTACAGAGCAATATTTAAGAAATAGCTGAGTTTCTGAACACTGCTCTGTGAGCTCAGTGAATCAGCAGCAGCAAGCTTCCGCCTGCTAGCAGGACTACTGCCACCTCATGATCTGAGCAGATGGGATTCATCTCCCACCCACAGGTCTCTGCCACAGCAGTACAGCAATGTTACAGCCACATACCAGGCACAGCTGGTAACTTAAAAATCAGGGCAACCACCTGCATCCACTACACAGAACCACAGAGCAAGAGAAAGGCCACAGCCCTCTCCTGCTGAAGACCAGGAGCTAGGCTTTATTCAGGAAAGTCTAGCAGTTACTGTGGGGTGCCTGGAGAATTTTTTCTCCCTTTTGTCACCCAGAAAGGGCATGGTGATTCCAACAAGACATCAGCAAGGACAACAGCCTTAGCTGGCCATTGATCAAGTGTAGCCACTTGCACCCATTTGATCTCACACAGAACAGCAACTGCCAATCAGATATTTTAAAAGAAGAAAAAAAAGTCCTTTAGCCTTCGTCAAATTCTTCCTTAGAATTTACCTCTGCCTTAGCATCTCCAATCCCTTGGACAATAAACTATTCATGCTATTGAGGCAACTGAGTTTGATTCTCCACTCTGAGGCCACTAATCTCTGTTATTAACTTTAGTATCTCTTCCCATACCTTAAATCTTTCCTGGGAATCAGATGCCAACAGTAGATGGTGCCTCACATGCCAGCAACCCTTCCTTCCACACTGCATTGGGCACACCTGCTGTATCTACCTGACTTGTGTGATGCTCTGCTTCAAGAGTCCTAGTGCATGGGCTGCTTTCATAGGAGCTACAAACAGAAAGGAGCATACCATTTTACAAATACTTATTCAATTTATAACAGCTTTGTGTACTTATTATGGTATAGAAAAGACAAAAGAGAGCAGAAAAGAACATTCTGTCTCTTTGGATAGGAAAAACTGGTAATGAACCTGATCCAAGGTTTACTGAAATCTGTACAAGCCTTTCAACAGACTTAATGACAGCTTACAGGAGAGTCTGTATAATTATCATATATAATTACATAAAAGCCTGTTAGAGGTTTAGTGATTGAGAAGACAAATGTTTATGACACTCGCATTCAGAAAAGTTCTGAGCTCTTATGTGATATTCCATAAGAAAATATAAATGTATTATGTAGCCTTCAGAACAAGACTTAAAACTTCCTCAAACTAACAAAGGAAGCGACAGAAGCAGGGAGTCCAGAGAAGCAGCACTTTAGAAAGGAAAGAAGGGACAAACCTATGTGGGAGGACAGGATGACAATGCCCAGGGGGATATTGTTAAGGCAGGCACATGATGACTGTCAAGTGTAAGCCAAATACACGTGAAAATTAAGGCTCTAAGACATCTGAGATACTGCTGATTCACTCGGCATCCTTTCCCCCTTCTGGATGGATGTGAGCTCATTAAATGCAGCTGGAAGACATCAGTTTCTATGTGAAATAAAACTGATGCCAAAATGAATGGAATTATGCAGCCAGATCTACTCCACACATCTCATGTAGTTTCCCTATGCGCCAGACTGAAGTATAGCTTTTCTGGGTCTTCCAAAGTAACAGAAATCCCTCCATCAAAAGTAGATACTTAAAGTTACTAGCATAGGTGTCAATGCTCAATCTTTAAGGAGGGAGGGGAGTTGCTGCACAAGGGCAGGTAGACAGAATAAGAGTTGGCATCATCCCATGCATGACATTAGCTGGAACCACTGAAAGTAGTACTGTCAATAACTACATGATTGCCTTTTCCCCCACTTTTCTCTCCATCACTGACACCTTGCAGTCAGTAGAGACTGACTCATCCTATCAAGTGGTGAATGCCTAGGACATACAGAAGCTGCCTTTCAGATTTCTTTCCCACAACAGAGAAGACACAGCTTGCTAGAATCTACATTCCTTCTGCTTTTTCCTTTCTGACCAAGATTTCTACAGGTACTTTTGGAGGGGTTCTCTGTCATGGGTAAGCAGATCTATCAAACAGGAGGTAGATTCAATTCTCTATAGCAATATTCATGCAGAAGAAGGCAGGGCAGTCACCACAAAGTTAATTCTTAAAATTAAATTGAGTAACAAGCCAATAACATCCCCATTGTAGGTTCAAGCACACCAATTAAATAGGAGTCACTGATGTAGCGTGTATTCCAAGCTGCTGGGTCTTCACAGTCAAGGTCACTATCACCTCTCTATAGACAAAAATATTTCTGAGATGGCAGGAACAATATGGCCAGCCTGGAAGCAATACACAGCTGAAGATCGCCAGTGCTTTATTCTTCCATACCTCCTTTTTCTAATAAGCACCATGGTACAAATCAGTACAGCACAAGCTTACTAAAGAACCAGAATTTTTTTCTTACCACTTAATGGAGTTTTCCAAAGTTATCTCCTTTACCCTCTCCATTCATTAAGAGGATAAGGCAATGCTTAAACAGCAATCAATAAAACTCAAAGACACTCTGTTCTCCATCTGCCATATGGAGTTCTGTGCCCTAAAGGCTACATATAAGTGCAATTTTGTGTCATTTACTTCTTTTTCATTTCCATAGGGTACTCTATCCAACACACTGAGTGACCAGTTCATTTTATAAGATAAAATACAGCTGGGTGAATTTGCTTTCATCACACAGCAGGATTTCACATATATAAAGAGGTGTGAGGAAATGAAACAGGACTGCTAAAGGCAGAGAAGACTTCTCATTTCTCAAGCATTAATTCAGCTGTCACTGCAGTTGACACATGCCAACCACCACCTGACGCTTTTCAGCTGTCCACCATTCTGGATGCTGAAAGTCTGTATTGCTTCCAATGATGGATACATTCTTGAGAAGAAGAAATAGCCCCCACATAAACACACCTACCAAGGGCTAGTAAATGCCCCTATTAAGCACTTCTGCTGTTTTATAAAGTCCTGGAGCCAGAAGTCAGTATTAGCTGGAAGGTTGTATCAGGAAAGTAACACATGCTTGGCCTTGTTTTTACACACTTCTTATAGGCTGCATATGGAAGAGAACGTACTGGGTCAAACCAATCTCTGATTTGGCCCATAACAGCCCTTCATACAGCTGGAATTACCTACCTCCCTTGTTCAATGATCAATTCTTACTGACTTGATGGGGTTACTTATAATAAAAAAGGGCTAGAGCGCTCACTGTTGCAACAGGAGTAAATAGCCTCAGACCTCACCTCAGTTAAATGACACACGCTTGGATTTCTGGATTTGGTTTGGAAGAAAGTTGCAACATGCAGCTCCTCTGTCACTGGAATCCATTTCATGAACAATTCTAGATCTTTCATTTTCTCCCATACCAAAACACCCCACATTACCCCCTTTTTTTTCAGGGCACTAACAAGCATCCTAGGAGTTAATCCACACACATAAAACTAGGTTATTATATCTCAACACTAGTTCTTCTCAAGCAATTTCAACTGAAATTCTGCAAATTAACAAGCCATGTTTACTCTGAAAGGTTTATTCCATCTTCTTTCTAAACCAATTGACTCAGCACGTTTCTTCTGAAGCAATAACGAACAACTGAATGCAAGAGAAGTCAACGGCCAAACAATGCCTTTTTAATTATGTTAATAGGAGGGCTGGACAATGAATTTGTACTTATTACAATACTGACCATTATTTTCTAATGGGACATAGACTGAGTGGATTTTATAGCTACACTTACCATATTTTCAACCATCTTTTCTCTTTACTTAGCTTTATAGCATTATCAAAACACAAAGTGGTAATAGCAGATATCAAAATAATAAGAAGAAAAGACTAACAAGAAAGGTTATGCTGTTTTTTAAGTGTCCAGAATTCATTTCTGGAGCAGATCAACAGCTAGTGGAAAGTGGGACAGTTTGATTCAGGGAGTGAATGCACTACAGTTTCTACAAGCAGAAGTGCTGACTCCCCATGCAACCCCTCTAATCCTAACCACATCTAATCTTTGCTTCAGAAACTAGATTGCCTCCCCCATCTTATGTCAGTACTTGTCATCTTTTACCTGGTCTGAGCAATCTTTTGCACACCTTATTCCACTCATTCGTGATATATTTTTTTCCTTTCTTTCACCTCCCAAGTCTATTTATTCTCAGAAACACCAAGCTTGGCCACTTGCAATTTTAAGTATCTGTGATGTACATGACCTTAAGGGGATGTTTCAGGTATGTTTAATTTTATGTCTATTCTTTAATTCAAAATCAGCACTTCACCAAGTTAGCCTTGTGCTGAACTATCTGGAATGAATTTACGCAAAATTAACTGCAAAACGGAAGTCAGCAAGTTTAGCTATGAGGTGCAACTACATCACAATAGCAATGCTTCCAATGTGTACATTTACTTATACAGAGTTCTGTTCTACCACATTATCAGGGTGGGCATCTTGTGTCAGAGCAAAAGTTCACTTAGTTCAGTATCCTGTCCCTGAAGATGGTTAACAACAGATACCTGTGTGAAAACTAGGGAAGCATGAGTTAGTATTTCCTCCAAATACTCTCCCAGCATCCAACAGTTGGGATTCTGTAACTTTGTGGTCCACAGATGGCATCCGTCATAGGCATATTTAGATTGTTTCTGGAGCACAGAAGCATCCTAAGCAGTGCAATGCACTGTTGCCCTTTTCATTTCGCTCTCAATTCTGCCCAGAAACTTCATCCTGGGTGTAGAGTTTTGCTGAAAATTGTATGTTATCACAGAAAGCTCTTCATGCCCAGCTAGTATCTTAAAATAAACATTTCATACTTTTAATTAAAAAAAGAAAAACTAAATAACTCCTTGCTCCTCAGCTTACATAGCTATTGATCAAATCAGTGCATTTTGGCCCCTTCACAATGGGATGTAAAGTCCAGTCCTTTGCCTGTTCCAGCTCCTACACACTGTCCAATCTCAGCTCTTCTCCACATTGTAACTGGATAGTATATAGTCCTGTAAGTACAACCTTCAGCCTTTGTCCTACTATTATGTTTTTCCAGACTAAGACACAATTCTTCAAATGAGCCTAGCTTACCACGTAATCCATTTGCTCACTGTGACTACCCTCAGGTCTCTTTGATTCACTACCCTACCTGCCTCAAAACCTGGAAATTATACCAGATTTATCACTAGACTAATGGCAAAAAGCCCTATATCGCTGCACCTAGAACTAACCTTGCAGAACATCATTACAAATATCTCGCTAGGAAAGGAATCCTTCCAGCTGACTTGATACACATGAATTTGCTGACTCTTCATTATGCCTAAACAAGTATTTCACCATCTACAAGCCACAAACCCATACAAGCGAGAGAACACAAATCTCTCAACACCAGTCAGTATCCTGAACCATGCAGCTCTCATACCACAGTAAATTCATTCATACCCTTACTCACTCAGATCACAAACTGGGCTGATTAAATCACAAAGAAACACTAAACAAGATGCACAATTCTGTTCTAGATCCAGGGCCCTTCTGTCCCAATCAAACAAATTACTGTGTTGAGGAAGAAAAGTCAGGAGATCAAAAATAACTCCTCCAAGACTCTACTAAGACTGCATTTGGCTTCCAAACGCTGTTGTGCATCATCTTAATAAAGCACTTAAGGAAATAAATCAAAAGCTATTAAAATGCTTGTGACATCACGCTTGCTTCTGTGAGTAGCATCCATATCTTGAATTTACAGTTCATGTGTGCTGAGTAGCTAGTGGAGTTTAAAAATAAAAAAACATATTGGCTTCTTCCTCTTTTGGCTCCTTCACCAGGGATAAAGCAGTCTGGGATTGTAATATGCTTTTCTTACAAGAGTTAGCATTGTGAAAGCTGTTAACATACAAAGAGAGATTACAAAGAATAAGACCATTTACCTTTGAGAAAGGAACACTTAGAAAGGAAATTTACTGAGGTCTGGATTTCTTTCTTACTACCTTCATCGTGACTAGCCTCTAAATTTTATGCTGCCTCGTAACAAAAGAGCACATCGTCACTAGAGCATTGGCAAGGAAGCGAAGAGAAATTATATTTCCACAATGACAGTAGTCAGTGCACACTGCTCTTAGAAAAAGGAGGTCAGACTCCTGCAAGCCACAGATGTGCTAATTGGAAAGGGACAATAATTTAATAGTCTATAATATATTTATAAAACTTACATTTTTAACTACGTATTAATGTTAATATGGCAACTCACCATCAGAACTCATGTTTTAGGGCATAAACTGTTTTCTTTACTGGGGCAAGAAAGAAAAGTTATCCCAAACGCAGTAGGTGACTGTAGTGACAGGACAAGGGGTAATGGGTTCAACCTTAAACAGGGGAAGTTCATGTTAGATATGAGGAAGAAGTTCTTTACTATAAGGGTGGTGAGGCACTGGAATGGGCTGCCCAAGGAAGTTGCAAATGCTCCATCCCTGGCGGTGTTCAAGGCCAGGTTGGACAGAGCCTTGGGTGACATGGTTTAGTGTGAGGTGTCCCTGCCCATGGCAGGGGGGTTGGAACTAGACAATCTTAAGGTCCTTTCCAACCCTAACTGTTCCATGATTCTATGAATACTGGTAATAGCTGTCTAGCTGTCATTTATGGAGCAGTGTGTTGCTTCCATTTAGGCTGAGATGCCATGGATTAAGAAGGAAAAAACACTGTAGGTCTACCTCTCTCACATTCAAGAAAACACAAGAACAGAGGAGCTGAGAAGTCACAAACACAATTAGGAAAAAATGTTGTTTCTTTATGAAGATATGAAATAACTATTAAAAGAGAAATTCATAAAAATGTAATATGATTTCTTCTCCCATCTAGTACTTCTTCCCAGCAATACCACACAGTCTATGATCCTAAAACACCTCTGCTGATTTTCCTTCCTTGGAAAGAGAACTGGCTATTTAAAAAGAATAGTTTTGAATCTCATTTCTTACCTTTATGCGAGGATTAACCTCTGCTCAGGCAAAATCCAAACTAAAAATACCATACATTGACCCAAAGATGACAAACCACCTTGCCTGCAAAGATATCCAAGAGTTTCTCTAGGTCCTGTTCAGTACTGAATGAGAATATACCAGACACTTAGCATAGCATAGGCCAAACCTCTGTTAGGCTTTAGCCATGAATAGAAACTGTAGGCTTATACAGTTGTGTTTCCACTCTAACTCTTCCAGGACTGTTCCATTAGCCTAAAGTTCCATTTACTACAGATGGACAGGTAGCATAACCCCATTACACATGCAATGGTGAAGAAGCTTGCCTAAAGCTGTATGTAGGAAGGCTAGAGCTCGCAGCTGCAGTTCTCGTTCCACAGCTCTAAACAGAAGATATGCTGTTTCCTACAAGCCAGGAAAGAAATAGAAGATACCAAAAATGTGTGGTTTTCAGCCTCCCAGGCTGATCCTTTGGAGCTGAGACAGCCTGGGACAATATAAACATACCTAACTATTGGTAAGAACACAGTGACTTCTTGGTAAAGCACAATGGGAGCTTAGACCTGTTTACAGCTTCCTTTCATCCTCCTGTCTTCAGAAAGGTTATTTAACACATAGTTCTTCTGGCTTCTTATTTCCCTTTTAGCTTATTTAAAATGGATTTTGTATTCTAATATAAAAGGACAATGCTACACTGATTTTGATTGCAGTCCCTTTCTCCCCAGAGGTTACAAGGCCAACAGATTGGCAGCTGAGTGCTGTGCAGATTTTAAAGCCTGCAGCTTAGCAAAAAAATCTCTTGGGGACTCAAGATCAGCAGCAGCTTTTAATCCATGACAAGGAACCTGCCATCTCCTCAGACTGCCTTTTAGTGTCTGTGTTCCTTCCATCCAGCTGCGTTTCTCCCTATATATGGAACAAACCTGGTTCCCACTTAACTCTGGGAGGGTGTCTCATCTCATCCTGTTCTACGTTAGAAGAGAGTGCAACTTTGTACCATCACCAGCACCAAAGAGCAAAACCCTCAAGTTATATCAGAAGAAAAAAAAAAAAAACAGAAAAACTTTTGTTCCCCAGCAGACGAGCGAGGAGGTTGCTTTTTCTTGGTTGTTTTGGTTTTAGAAATTGTAAACACATAAGCCAACAATTAACATTCAGCTGGCTTGCAGGAAAGTCAGGCTCAAGGCTCTGCTTGGCTCTCAAAAACCAAGCGTGAAGATTCTCTGTCTGGGCTTTCCATCTGTACAACAGTTGAAGCCATTCATTTTTCTCTTCGCTATGTGAGAAACAGAAAGTGGGGCTTTCTTCCACCACAGAAAAGCTGAGACTGAGCAGACACCTGAATCCAGGAGCTCAGGCTTGAAGGAAATGGATGGGAACTCATACCTATATGTGTATAAATACAGCAGTAAAAGCACATTAGTAGAATGAACACTGTCTTTCTGCAAGAATTTTGCCTTGAGAGAAGATCAGATATCACACTATCTCTCCTTATGAAATAGTATGATACACACAATACATGTGTCATCTCTAAATCTCTCTTAATTTTCAACTCAGCATCTCTCATAGATACACTATCAGGATTGCAAGATCATTGAAAAGAGGTTTTATCTTCACACTCAACTACACAGCACACATTAAAATGCATGCTAGAGAAATTCAAGCAACTTCCTTACAGAAGAAACTCACTAGGGAGTCAAGGAAAAATAATGGGTGAAAGAAGGAAGGCTTTTTACCTCCCATTGGCAAAGCACTGTATCAGTTTAGTGTGCATTACAATTGATGTTCATAATTGACAGGGCATCTTCACTCACCACTTCACATATCTCAGCAATGAAATGACTCAATGCAATAGCAGCGGGAGGCTGCCAGCCAGGATAGAAAAGTTCCTGAACTCCCACACACCTTCCTCCAATCCTTCATGAGGGGAAATCGAGCTGCAAACTGATTTCTTGCTCACCAGGAATTGAATCTCACTTAAGTTGTCCCTGACATACAAGCACAAACCTTTTCAGTGCTGAGTACATAGGTTCTCAACAGTACATGCTAATGACAAACAGGCAAAGTGAACCTTTTTTGTCCTAATTGTTCCAGCTCCCTGCAAAGTATAGCTCTCACTAATAATACTGGTACACAGTCACACACGGATCTGGAGTCTCACCCAGTAGCCCTGGGGTCTTCCTAAGGGACTCTCTGCCCTCCTAACGAACAACCCACACATTGATGTCCTACTTTCTTCCTCCCCTCACTAAGCTCTGACATGAGAAAGAAAAACCTCCTGCTGCTGAGAACGTTGTACTCCAAGGCACAGGAGCCGCCAGTAGGATCACACTCAAAAGCTGGCTTTGCTGTCACAATTTAAGACACAAACTGATTAATTGTGGCCTTTATTTCTCCTTTTCTGTTTTGTCCAATTATTATTTGGTAGGTTAGAGAAAAAAAAGGACATGTCTAAGCAAGCCGCTATGTTTTAGTGTAAACAGCGGCAAGTTTATGCTACACAACAAACATACCATTGTATGTATTTAAATATGCATTTTTATGACACATAGTTTCTAGGTGTTTCACTAAGTCCTTGAAAAGACACCTACTGACACACCCGGCTCCTTCTCCAGTAACAATAAACTTTGAATGTTTACCTGGATAATCCCATGGTGTAAATGCAGAAATACTTGCAACCCGACTCTATAGACCTTAGAGTTCAGATCTCAAGCTAGTATAACTCACTCAACTGGAGCCGTTTTTTGCTTCCCAGGCTTAGCCCAAATACAAATTTCCTTTCTGAGATTAGTGAAGGATATATCCCTCTGAAAAAATGAGTACAATTTTACCCAGCTTTGCAAAAGAAAGGATGACTGCATAGATACAAAAGGGACAGAAATATCAGAAGATAAAGGATGTTTTACCTCCTGCTTATGAACTGGTAACTGCTGTGTTGTTTATCTTTCCTCTTATATATCAGCTCCAGTCTAGCTTGTCTGCAGTTCTCACATAGCCACAACAGACAGATGAACTCAATGGACCGTAAACAGAGAAAGTTCTGCTACGTTTTACCAATATCATCTGCGCAAGCAGGTACAGTCTAGGAAACAGATGCGCAAGTTCATCTTCTAATTTGCAGAACAAGCATGACAAACTGCATTTAAATACTGCATGTCCATAAAGCGGCATGAACATTGTGCATCTGTTATTTACAGTATATTGATAATATATGTCAGTATTAATATTCATTATCTTGATTTACATGGTTTTTCATGCAGAAAATGGATTAAGGTACTATTTTATTTACTTGATAACACTCCAGCATTTCATGACTGCAACACAGAACTCATTTTTAATATGCTTAATAAATTTGCATTGTCATTAGTGCTGTATATTTTATCCACACAGACCAAACAATGTGGAGCACATTACTAAATCCTCAACCAAATCTACTACTTTCAAATATCAGTGTATGATTCTTCAAGCCATGTCAAGGCAGAACTTATTTGAGATTGATTAAACAACACCACATTATGCCACAAAATGCAAGGGTTATACTGGCCTTCATTCTTCAAGGAAGGTAAGAAAGTAGTAAAATTCAATGATATTTAAGTTTCCTGCTAAACTTGGACCTCTTTAAGAATCTGCTGTGGGTTGTTTCCAAGGTAGGAGTTTTTTGGTTTATTTTCTTCTTCTTCAGGTGGGTTTTTTTCATTGGTTGGTTGTTTTAGCCTCCCTAGTTTTACTGGAGCTCTTTCTGATAGCAAGCAAAACATCCCAGGAAACTTCAGAAAGCAACTGAAAGAGCTGACTGTGCTAGAAGTTTTTATTACTGTTACTCACATGGGTAAAATGAGCCCTCTCCTGTAAAAAACTTATAGCTATAGAAACTGAGAGGTCCCGTTGGGTCCTGATGGCTGAATAGAGTGTCCCATCACATAGGAAAAAGGCTGCACTCAGCTCCACACTCCACCAGTGCATGAAATCCATGTTCTAAACCTGCTTCCACTGCAAGCAGATCTCCCACTGCCATCAAACCGTAAAAAGACGCTGCTTCCTATGTGAACAGCTGAGTGTGCAAACTCATTCTTTCCCTCCCCCCCAGCTACCCTCCAGCATCTATACACACAGCAGCCAGCAGTTCATATGTTTGCAGAATCCAAAATAAAAATAATTAAAATAAAAGACAAAAGGAAATGTCATTGTTACAATTTCACTAAATGCCCATAGGAGATAATGTAGCAGCATTTATCAAGCTCTGATATTCCGTTAAGAAAAGTGACTTACACTGAGCAACTGAAACACCGTATTTATAGATAAAAGCATTTCAAACAGTCCTTTTCAAGTTCCTCTTTCCCACAAAACTGCTGGTTAAAATGTGCTTAATGAGAGTTTCCTTCCCTTCACTTTGTCAGTTCTTCTTGTATGGATTTGCTTCTCCTACCTACTTCAGCTAAAAGACCTTAATCTGCTGTTGCACAGCACTCTGTGTCACTAAGACACACGTTATGACCTTATTAATGTGACTCAGCAGGTAGAAAATAAATGTGAATTGAGAACAGTCCATCTGCCAACCAGAAGTAAGAAGCCAGGATAAAACTTGCAGGAGAATAATGAATACAATAACAGACATACCCTGGAAATTTCCCTCAAAGGAAGTAAGCAAATACTGACAATATTTCAAGCCTCCTGTTGCATTATCTCTTTAGAGAAGAAAATCTCCACAAACACAATACTGAGGATGACATCAGTGGCTATAGCTCTGATCTGTACAGAGGGCATTCTGACATAGAAGGAGCCAGAAAAAAATGCATGCAGAAACCTAAATATGTGAGGCTTCAAAACATCTGTAGTATTTGTAACCATATACTCATAGCCAAGGTTTTTCAAACAACAGGATTCAAAGGAGAGGAAGGTGAAATTGATCATATGGCTAGTACTGCAAGGTTGTATTCATACATGATCCTCAATCTACACTTACCTCTCTCCCTGAGGCTTCAATCCCTAGAGCAGCTACAAGAAAAAAGAACACATGCCTGTGGTTCCATTGCTGCTTTTCATTACCTAACATACTACTGAAAACCTATCAATGGTAATTATGGGACTACCCAATACGCAGACTTCAGTACCAAGTACTATGGTCTGCCTTAGCCCAATATCTCATCTTCAGCAATGGCTGAAAGTGGAAAAGGACAAGAACACAGTAAGGACAGCAAATTCTGTATTTCATCAAACTGTCCCTTGTAATAAATGAAGGTTATTCCTATACCAAGAGGCAGAAACGCTCTGAAGGTTCTGATTCTTTTCTGGCACATGTACTCAACTGCTCTTCTTGAAGGGACAGAATTGCAAGATGAGGTGAAGTGGTTGTGTTGGAAGGTAGGAATGAATAAAAGTGATGGAGGGGTTAAAGTACTAGTTCGAGGTCAAACAAAAAAGCCATGAAAAAGCTAGAAACAGAGCCTTGGAGTTCTGAGAATTTTTATCTTGATGTGACATCTGTAATATTTATCATTAGCCAATCTTCAAAATAGCGTAGGTGCTAGTTAACTAAATCCATTAGTTAGCTAAATCCATTCTAAGCTCTCTGGGGGAGGTGGGGGGAAGGAGGAGGAAGGTAACTGTTATCATCCCCCGCTTCCCTGCTTTACATATGGGAAGTTAAAGCTAGATCTATATAAAGCACAGGTAATTTTTGGAGTCCTTGAGATTTCTTTATGGCATATGTGCTAAAGTTCCTTTACTGCAGAAACCAGGAGCAGTGAAGGACCAGCTGGAAGTGTTAAGCACTCTTGAACTGGGGAGCTCAGAGTTCAGGTACAGTGTTGGAGAGTTGGAGTATCATCAATAACTTCCAGAACTAACAGACCAACAGATCACGATTTAGAACATAAATGCTCTCAAACCAAACAAACTCCACATCTGCCTACTTTCTGGCTGAAAAGCAAAATTTAATTATTGCTATTTTTTCAGAAAGTTCCATGAAGTTACTCAGTCCTGACCAAATAGAGAGTTATAAAAAAGCAGAGGTGAATGGCAGCACTCATTACTTGTCAACCTCTCAAGGCCCTAAGGGAAAGCATTCTGCATGCACATTTTTCTAGAGCATCTTATTTACACAAACAGAAAGAAAGATTAGTCCTCCCCCACAGCTGCCTGCAGCTCATGGATACCATAGTCGCTATTCTGACATTTGTATTTATTGGAAATATAAGCTTATCTTACTCTAGTGGTAAAAAACATCTAAGTCTTGCAGCTTAATCCTCTCTGTGATCTGAGAGATACCTAGGAGAGGAAGAGAAATAAATTCAGTACACTCAGTTAATTGCTCAGTGACAGATAATCTTTTCTCCTCCATTTTCTTTCTCTTCTATAAAAAGAGTAACAAAAATTTAATAAAAAGCCCTCAACTAAAACTGTGGAAATAGTCTGCTGAGAGGATAACAGCGCAATTAAAGTCAGGCCCAGCCTGATGCAAAGCCTCATTTACCTTGCATAGAAGCAGCAGCTCACTTGCCATCCAAAGCTCGGTGAGCACAGAACCTTAGCACTGTAGAAGGTTGTATAGATTCTCCTTGTCTCTTTCCTCTTTACTGTAGTTCATCCCTTCATGTCTGTTGCCAGTGGTCTCTTAATTCATTGGTAGTTCTAGAAGGGAGATCTCTACCCATTAGTGCTGCAGCCAGTTGTAGTTAAACTGGCTGAAAAATTACAAAGAAATGCCATCTGAGCAGGTAGTAGTGTGTTTATAAAGAAGACAGACTCATATCTTGTAGGCGATGGCATAGCTGTAATATAGATGGTTACAGTTCCAGCAGTCGCAAGACTGCTTAAATCACCCAACTACACCTTCAAATGACAGATGTACTTAGAACCACCTATAGCATAAATGACTCAAATCTGACATGCTTCCAAAGAGTCCCTCATAATTCATCAACCTTTTGAATATGCACTCGGCACAGGAGAAAAAAGTACTTCTTTTTCATATATTCAAGGCAGGTATTTCAGTTGTGGGTATCTGTAGAACAACCTGCCTTTCTCCTCTATCCTTCAGAAACAATCCTCTTGTCATAAGAAACAGAGTTCAGAGCATGAGATCATGCTTTCTTCCATTCCCCAGCATCAAACCTAGAGGCATGAAATAAATTAAAGTGCAAGATATGTTTCTCCCCTTCTCTCAATTCTATTTTTTTCTACACTTTTCAAACAAGCAGGGAGATTTAAATTAACATGTCACTTAAGCAGCCAGGAGGAGCGACAGCTAATAACCTCTCTGTCAGGAGCACTGAATGACAAGATATGCCCATCTTCTCATTTCTTTCCATCACACTAAGAACAGAGAAGCTGTCCTGGGATCTTCATAGGGATATTTATTAGTGACCTGAAGACATGCCTGCATGGTAACTGGGGATCTTACAGCAGAGGCAGATTCGGGACAGAGCTCAGATACCTAAGGCTTACATAAGGCAACAGGATCGAGGAATAACAATGAAGTGCACTAGCAGCTTTCAGATCAGTCCTGAGTACTGAAGAGCCCATTAAGAATAATGGAGCACTGCAAAGACAAATGGGTTGATTTTAGCTATCCTGGTTCTCCTTCAATATTTCCCAGTCCCACTTGCCCAGGGATTCTGGATGGTTAGCCATGCAACCATAATCAAATCCTGATGTGACGCGTGCCAAGTGAGTAAAGCTGATGGGGTCAAAGTACGACAAGTGGTTTCTCAATCTACAGAATTCCTTGCTCTAAGATGTCACAGGTACTAAAGATTTTGACACACTCCAAGAGATATTGGTTCATGGGGTATTAATCCCCTGCTATATACTAAAACTAAAAGATTATTCAGACCCTGAGAGACCATAAACTGAAGGTTTGAGGAAGGACAGTAAACTTCAACCATAAGAATGAATGCTAGGAGAATACTAGGAGGAAGTGTCAGATATAACTGTGTTCATATATTCTTTCTTGGACTGCTTTTTGGTAATAGAATACTGGGCTAGACGAAACAATCAGGTTATTCCTATGTAATTAATGACGTTCTGACATTAGGACTGTATGAAGTCCAGAACAGCGCATTACACCCACTAGCTCTAGGACTGCTGTATTGTCAAGGACCCCAGCTTCCGGTACATCCTCCAGTGACATCCCTACAGTCCCTTCTTTTTTAATCAGGGTAAAATTTATGACATTGTGGCATACTTCACAGAAACCAGCTCTGAAACAAGACAACAGCATCAAGTTATCAGCAAAATTTTGTGCCCATACTCATATACCTCACAAGAAGCGTGTTTTCCACTCTGATCTGTCTGTTCTGTTTTCAGTCCTAAACAAATATCGCAACACATGAGTAAAATAGTACTTCAGCACTGTCAGCAGTGGGTAAGGAAGTGTCTCCACATGCTGAAATGCCATTTCCTCCTCAACGACTGATGAAATGAGAGATAAATATTTCACAGTGTGAAATAACTGAGGGTAATAAGAGTAAGGAAAAAAAAAACAAAAACAAAAACAAAAAAACCCAGAACCCGAAACAAAACCCAAGTTTATTTCATATTTATGATCCCCCCTTCAGAAAAACATTGTCAAAGCCACAGTCCTGAAAAACCCTTTATTATGGTGCATACACCATAGTAAAGACAAAGGTAGTAGAAAAACCTACCATTTTTGATGGCATGGCCATTATTTATTTTTGATTTTAGGACCATTTTTGATGCCTAGCCATAGCAGCGATGTATATGAAATGCAAAGATCTGATTTTCCCTCTATAGCAGGACAAGAAACCATTTATCCAACCACACAAAATACTAATACTTCTGAGCTTTCCGGCTGCTGTTCAGAGGGGAAAAAAAAACCAAACAACAAACCCCATTTATTTTTCTTTTCTTGGTTTGGTCTTTTTTGTTTGTTAGGGTTTTTATATTTCTTCAGGCGAGTGTGTACAACACTAACTCAAGTTTAGAATATACTTCATGTCGAATCCCTCCTCTGTCATTCTCTTAAACCCCTGGTCAGTTCCCTGAACAGAAAAATTATTTGGTTTACTTCTGACCCAAAATTCTTCCCTGGAAACACAAAAAAAAAACTTTCCTAAACAAACTTACCAAAGCAAGTTCATCCTAACAAGAAGTTAGCTAACTAACAAGAAGTTTTCGTTTCAAATACCGGAAGTTTTCTTGCATCAAGATGGTAGCCTGTCCACCTCCATACAAAACTACTGTTTCCCTCCAAAGTTTCACAGATGGAACCACTAGAAAACCTTTTTCATTCCTTACGGTTCATGTAAGTACCACTAGGGACATGTGAAGTAAACACCCATTAGATTCATTTATCAGAAAGATGAAAACAGGCCCCATCTGTTCTCATTGAATCAACATAAAAGGCTGAAGGAATTGACCATAGCCCAGGTCTTTCCTTTGGTTCACGGAATGCATTATATGTTTTGAAATCACGAAAGTATCATGGTATTCTCTATAAATCAGTCTAGTAGTCAACATCACACAAATGGAAATCAATTATCTGGTACTAGTACTATCAATTCCGAATAAACAGACATTGAATACTCACTCACAAGTATTCCCCTAGTCTTAGTAGCCCTGAGTTTTCATAAGGATCATCTGGACAGTAGACAGCCATAAGACTCATTATAAAAAAAGGACTTAAGGCCGTTGAGTTCTCCTAAAGATAAACCAATTGGTTGATTTGATTTTGAATAAGATGGAAAAGGGCAAATCAAATGATAGCCCATTCATGAAATACGTTATCTAGCTGAAATAAGACAAACTTCAGCCTCTTTGTCCTTGACTATGAAAGAAGTAAGAGAGAGGAGGTTTAGCTACAAACCTTCCGGCACATTATTAAAAATCCAATTAAATTCAATAAAAGAATGGTATCGGGTCTTCCTATTTAAGTAAGGTGGTAATTATTAACTCAATTTATCTTCATACCTCCAAAGAGAGCTCTCTGTGATGCTTCCCAGGTTGTAGTCATACAGCTTGGTCAGAATTAGAATCACCTGAAGGCAAAAGAAGAAATCATGGTTAGTCTCAAACAATTACAATCTCATAGAACTGAAATGACCCCAGGGAGAGTTTATGATTCCTTTAATGGGTGCTTAACATAACTGAATGAATTGTTAAGAGCATTTGACTAAACTGACATGGGAAGTATTTCCAAAGACGTAGCTGAGCCGATCAGACCTTTTCTTGTTCAGCTCCTCTGCATGATATCGCCAACAGGTTCTTCCTTTAACCCCAGGAGGCAGAGTGCAGTGGGAAGGAGCTGACACACTAGACAATGTTTCAGGATACAAGATGAGATCTGCTGTATGAAGTAGAAATAGTGATTACTTTCTGCTCTGTTTCACAAGTACTGAAACTGCTGATCTTTTTCAGCACAGCTCTGGTGTGCAGATAACAGACATATCATGTCTCCAGTCAAACTCTTTTTGGTTGTAGCAGATGACATAACACAAGCAAACAATCACCAGCCTTTGCCTAGGAGACTCAGACTGGACATCAGGAAAAAAAAATCTCAACACTGGGATAAGGCTACCCAGAACATCTGTAAAGCCTCCATCCTTGAAAGTAGACCTAATATATATTATAAATATTAATATATAGTATATATTCATATATATTCTATATATCATAATATATAGAGACCTAATTAGTATAATATATATTATATAATACATATAGACCTAATATTTTTTATATATATAGACCTAATCTATAGTTGGTGATAACCCTGCTTTCAGTAATGGTTGAATTGGGGACCTCCAAATGTCTCTAACCACCAACATTTCTATGGCTTCAGTGAAAAGTTTTACATTTAGTCAGCATGAAAAGTGTTTCCACATTTAGGAGTTTTATTAGCTCCTAAATGATAAACAGCTTTTCCCTCCTGCCAAAACAGACACTTCTAGAATAAAATTATCTTACCAGAGGGAGGAAAGCAATTTCAGCAGAAAGAATTTCCAGCAAAACATTTCAACCTGCTCTTTTGTTAATGTCATTGAAAAATAATTTCTGACTTTCAAGATGATGGGCTTCCTACATTTGGGAAAAACTACTACACCATTACTATTGCTACTAATTTATTTTGCATTTCTCCCTGTCTGATCACTGTATGTCTTATCCTCCTCTCTATCCCCTTAAAACCACAGTAAATTAGAAGTGCAACACTTCTCACCTAACAAAACCCGTGATCCATATATCTCTTACTATTTTCAGCCTGGGTTCCTAAAAAATAAGGCTCACAGATACACATCCCCCTGATCCCTTGACAGTATTGCCAACTACAATCAATTTGGCAGAGAAGCAAAGGACCGGAGAAAATTCAGTCCCTGGGCAAGCTGGCATCAGCATGGCAGAGGAATAGCCATGTGGCTGCTTGCACTGGGGTATAGGAACAGAACTCAGAACTGCCATTCCAAAGCCAAAAGCTATCCTACCTTTTACATACCAACAGCCCTGAACCAGCCCCATCAGGAACTGTGTCTTTCAAATATGCTCAGCATGTGAGACAGAGCAGAAAACTCCTGGCAACGTGGGAGCTGAAAACATAAGCGAGCATGTAGTTACTGCAGAGGAGGAAGGTATAGGGGACAGAACACACACATCTGACAGACATCTGTTTCAGCAGCACAGCTATGTTAAATCACTCACAGCATGGGGAGAGGCTGCCCAAAGCATTTCCTATCTTCATGAACACAAGTTACATGCAGCTGACAGGGGAGATAGGAAAGGTACCACAAAAAACAGTGCTTTACCAGGGCCAACCATCACCAGAAGAAAAGCAGCCTCTCTTATCTGTTCCCATTTTAATCTTTATGTCTAAAATAAGAGATTCATCCTGCTATCCACAAATAACTGGCTGCAAACTCAGGCTATTAATGCAAACCCCATCAGGCAGAAGACGAGGCAGGGAGCAGACGCCCTGACTTTGCTTCTCAGTGACACTGCAAAAATGACCCCAGAAAGAAATTAAGACTGTGGAAGAACATCCCCAGGGATGTGCCCAAAGCCCACAGTTGAGTCCAGCCTGCTCTGCTCCCTGGCTGGGCATGGGACAAGCCCTGGCTGCAAGGCTCAGCCCTGCTGCCCCTCACCCTGAGGTGCATGGGGGGCCTTGCCATGGTGGTGCAGGAGGCAGTCCTGAGGCTTCCTGAGCAGTGACCAGAAGCCTACCCCACAGCTCTCCCACCAGCCCTCAACTCCTCCATGATGCCCCAGTGTGTTCCTAGGTCCTGATTTCCTCAGTGGCCCACTTGCATTTGCCCCTGCCAGTCATGCCCCACAGCCCCACAGTGGCAAGCTACCTCCAGATGCCCTGGACCCACCATGTCCCCCAGCAACACTCACCCTGTGGCAACTAGGGCAATGCAGTGTCCTCAGTTCTCCAAGTGTTATGCCTCCCTGAAATACCCCCTGCTTTGGCCAGACCCAAAGGACAATATGCATCCACTGCTACAGTGAGGGTGGGCTCACACAGCAGTCGTGAGCCCTTCTCTGCTGCTCCCCAGGTCACTCTGACACAGAACCATAGAATAGTTTGGGTTGGAAGGGACCTTCAAAGGTCATCTAGTCCAAACCCCTGCAATGAGCAAGGACATCTTCATCTAGATCAGGTTGCTCAGAAACACATCCAACCTATTTTAGTATTTTACTACCTTCATTGTAAAGAATTTTTTCCTTACATCCAGCCTGAATCTCCCTTCTTTTAGTTTAAAACCATTACCCCATATCCTATCGCAACAGGTCCTGCTAAAAAGTCTTTTCCCGTCTTTCTTATAGGTCCCTTTTAAAAATGAAAGGTCTCCCTGGAGTCTTCTCTTCTCCAGGTTGAACAATCCCAACTCTCTCAGCAGTTCCTCACAGGAGAGGCGTTCCATCCCTCTAACATAGATATCCCTTGCACTCCCCAAAACGCACAATCCCACGGCTGTCCCGGAGGTGCTGCTTTCTAGCCTGGAGGGTCCCTCTTTGAAGAGGCGGACAATGTGCAAAGCGCCAGCCACCTGCTGAGACATCAGATGGCAGAGCTGCAGCGGGCACATATGCTTCGCGAAGGCTTGTGCCAATTAGGGCTTTAGAAGTGCTAAAATTCAATCTCCACCCTCCCAGGAATGCTTATCAGTGACAGCAGGGCAGCTGTCTGCTCCAGATACAGAACTGTGTCACTGACATCTCTCACAGCCCCCCCTGAATGGGCCTGTAAATCCCCTACTTAAAAAAATAAAGATTACATGGGGAGAAAAAGGAAGAGGAAAGGGTGTGCACATAAAACCCTTCAGAATAACAACTCTCCCAATCAAAGGCAGCAGTGAATTCAATGAGGTTCAGTGCCAGCCTGCATGGAGACCTGCTTGGAGACATCACATGGAAGTTGCACATACCCTTGGCTTTGAGCCTTCTTTAGATCTACAAAGCAACTGGACAGTTACTTACATTTTTCTCCAAGTCTTGTCTTCTCTTGGCCCTCTTCTCTGCTTACCAGAGGAACCAGAGATGTCAATAACTAATGAATGTTTCCCCTAATGAATATTTTGACATCTGGTAGGTTTAGAAGCAGACCTGAAGATAGCAGGCATAGAAATTGGGAAGAGTGAATAGGAAAAACAGGGTGTTTTTTTTCCTCCCATTCTTTGCCACTGGCTGATGCAATCTCATGGAATATTATACAAAAATCAGTTAACACTTTCCCCATCTGTAAAAGCCAAAAATTAGAATCAGGCAAATTTTACGGACTACTAAGATTCACAGTGTGCAATTACTGATGCCACACAGACTGACAGTAATTTTTCACAAATTACTCAGATTTTTTCTTTTTTTTCCAAATCAGGAAAATAACAAATCTCAAAATTTCCATGATAGAGAACTCCACTGAGAATTTTAGCATCCTTACTTGAGGGGGAAAAAGAAAATGTAATTAATATCCCCAAAAGAACATGAAAAGACAAAAAATTGAAAGTGCCAATAAGGGAAATCAAAATATTTCACTTCCAGAGAGCTGAAATGTCTTTCTTGTTCCTTTCAATTCCCTCAGAAATTTCATTAAAACCCACATAATCTTAAAATGCTGTCACCGTCTTGGAATTTATATGGAGAAAGAACCCAGCTGCATTCCATCACACTTTTTGATGTAGCTCTAACAATCCCTCTGCAAACGCATCCCTGGACCAATCCAAATATATATGTTAGTTGCAGACTAGCTACATCTAGCATCATAAATAATATCATTATACCCTCTTCACTTAGTAAATTTAGGATAAAATCTTAGCATTTAACAATTCCATGCTAATATTTGACACCATGCTGCAGCATAATTGTACACAAGTTTGTTGAGTAATAGCTTAGATACCTCCACTTGGTGCAGATATCCTATTTCCAAAACACAAAAGGGCTTTCCTATAGGAAGCTCTCTCATTTTTGTGGATCTATATCAGCTCACAAACATCTTCAAGCCAGTCTAGTTTCAGCAGTCTCCTTGTGTCATTTACTGTGTTTCAAATACTAGCAACAGATCTCCTCAAACATATAGGTGCAAAACAAACAAGTCATTGAGCGGAAAATTAGTTATTTCTGCCTCAAAGTTCAGTATTCCCTTTCCCCTTTGTAATGATATTTGAATAACCTATGCAAGTCAATGATTTTGGTTATATTTACTCTTTCAGAAAACATATTTCTTCTTTGCTGTTCTCATTTCTTTGTTATTTAGCCTGCAAAGGTTAGTTCATGTTTAAGATTGGGTTTTTTCCTTTATTTTTTTCCTCTATATGGCTGTCACTGTGTAGTACGAAGGAACTTAATGAACACAGACATGCATATTATGTTGTTCTAAATGTCAGAATAGGGGCCATGAAGAAGCACAGTAATGAAATGAAAAATATTGTCTCGCCTTTTCTTTATTTCTCAAACAGAAGAACACAAATTTTTAAAGGTGTTGCCTACAACTTCTGGGGCTCTGACTTTTACAATGTTAGCCCTATGCTGACCTAAAACTCTGCCAGGAAGATCGGTCCTACAGGATTCCTTTAGTGGCTTGCATGAAATCTGCTTACATTACTTGTGTACAGACTGCTCTTTGCTCAACATCTGTCAAAATCATTTGAAATAACCTGACTGCAAACCCCTTAAAGCGGCTTTGAGAATCAGTCGGAGAATCAGTTTCTTCTATAGACTGTTAGTGCAGTGATCAGACATCTCTCTGACCACCGAAATCCCAGGAAAAAAAAAAAGGTATGATTTCAGTGCTGTTCCCTCCGCCCTACCACTCTGCAGCCCAAAGAAAGCTTTCAGGATGCCATTCTGTCTTGACTTCTTACACAGCACCATGGATTATTATGTCCCAAGCCCCAGCCTTAAGAGCATATTAATTTCCAGCATAGGATAACTTAGGGTCTTCATGAACTCCAACATTAGTGCTGAATTGATAGAAAGCTTCTCATTTCACTCATGCACCAGCTACACACTCAACACTATGACCTGATCTTCAGGATGTACCAGTTTGCGAAAGAGCTGTCACAACAGTCTTCCCTTTTTGGTGGGAGACAACAGTCTTCACTCTCCACCTATGAAAGGAGCATGCAACATAAATACATCCAGAACTTCTGGGACTCAACACATTGCATGTGCAGTTTGCTTGCTCCATTGTTATGATCTGCAAATGTTTAGGCGTAGTGACTGTCTCACACAGGCACAGAATGCAAGCAGTCTTCAATATAACAATACTTTGTTAATAAGTTATTGTAATAAATACAGCCTTGTAAAAAATGGTAATGGCATAACTATCCTTTACAAGACTCTCCTGATAAAACTGTCACACTGCCTTCTAATTGGGAAGAGCGAAACAAATATCCAGCCACAATCAAGACAGTTTAAGTACACCTCAATGTGTAGTGATCCATGAATCCCTTATTAAACTCTAGAGATCCTTTCCATCGCCTACTTAGCAGGAGCATAAGTCAATAACAAAGAAGCACTAAATTAAGTTTTCACAAGCCTGTTGGTCTCTTATAATTGAGCAGGAACCCAAAGGACTTTCTTATGCATTATGTGCTAATAAACCATGTTTCTCGGGCTAGTCTGCAGTGCTTGAGAGTATGCACCATTCAATCAATCACTATAAATAATTGGGCAACACCTATCTGTTCCCTTCTTCATCTATACCTTCCCAACACAGCACAGAACTTTAGGACTGGGGGAAAAAAAAGAAGGGGACACAACCAGAACTCGGGAATATTCTCAGTGAGCTGTTTGGTGAGGCATCTCTGTGAGGAAATGTTTTCAAATAAATTCAAAAATAAGTCTGAATAATTCATGACAGAGTTTTACAGGCTGCTCATGAATAGAAAAACTCTCGAGAGCTCATTGTCTGGGGCAAATTACTTATACAAACCTTGTTCTTTGTATTATTATTATTTAGCAATTTTATACCAGTCAGCAGGTATCAGGGTCTCTAACAACTATGCAAGTACCAAGAACTATGGATGCATAAAGACTGTGATTTGCTTTCTACCTGGACTGCAAATCAACTGCCTCCTTATACAAACACATCAGCAAGCAAAGGAAGAGGGGAAAAGTGTGATGACAGAGAAGGACAAACACATGGTTACACAGCTAGATTACCAACACTCCATTTCCCTACAGCCTATTATGAAGAATCCGTAAACTAAAAATCCCTTAATTTTTCCACATCTTTCAGTGGACAGAAAAGAGGTCTGACACTGCCCAGTACCCTACCTGTGACAGGAGACAATAGCAGATGTTTAGGGAGAAAGCATTAAAAATTGTCTATATAGAGGGTGATCCTTTCCCTTACTGATTGTCAACAATCAGCATATTATAGTCTTCTTAATTCAGAAACTATTGCTACTATCGTGCCTATAAATAAAATGATCAGAGAAAGCAAGCAAGGATGATCAAAGATGTGGAATGGCCTTTTTTTTTTTAAAGTGAGAAATTACTCCAACTTTCAATCCGAAAAAGAACAACAAATGAGATACGAAAGAAATCTGTAAAGTCACAAGTGTCCCAAATTGATTATTTACTGATTTTGAATACACAAGACCCAGCACAGCAAGTAAAACTGGTTGGCTCAAAACACCACATGTACATGAGTAAGAAAATTCCTTTCCACTGCATTTTCTGGATACTGAAAACAACGTCAGTTCAAGGGGAGATAGGAGTTCAGGGAAGAGATGTGCACTAAGGTCAACTAAACAAAAATACATCTAGCACAATGTTTGTGCAAGCTTTCCCAGGCATGCAATTTCAGCCTCTGTTAGAGAGGGAATATAGCCAAGTATGACAATTCTTTTGCTCTTATAGCAACTACAGGTAGCTTCAGCCCTCATGAATTCGTCTAAATCTGTTTATAGTTATTCATATTTTTGGTATCTAGAAAAACTACCGGTAGGCAATTCAATGCTCACCAAACATGGATACTAATATTTCCTTTCTTATTCTTGTAAAATTCAATCAGTAGAACAATATGTAAGGCAGTTTCTTTTATACTCAGCTTACAGGGGTCCCTGGCACGGTGACAACTTTTAGAGGAGACAACAGGATGAATCATAATGAAGAGAGACAAAATGAGGCATCCCTTTCCCTCAAATCTTTTAAAGATAGCCCCAATCTTCATGCTTGTCAACAGCATGAAACAAATTTACTCAATCTAAGAAGAATTTAAAATACTACTACCACCAATGCACAGGGAAGGAAATTGTGTTTCTGTAACAGCTAAAGCCCAAAGGTCAAGACACTGAGTGACAGCTTCTCCTGGCTCAGAAAAGGACCAATTCCCTGCTTTCAAGCTCCTTTTCCAACGCTGAAACCCATTTTCACAAACTCTCCTTTCACGAAAATATTTCTAAGCAGCTGTACATGTGATTAATAAATTAAAAACAGAAAGCAGATCCATTCAGGTTGCAAAGTAAATGTAATGACAGATTTTTCTTCCAGTGGCAGAAATAAGCAGGAAAGAGGTAAAGGAAGAGAAAAACAAGGGGAAATAAATGCCTGTCATCTTTAAATGTTTCAATACAGAGACAAATGGTTAAGAAGGAGACAAGGTTTCCTTTCAGAAGACAAACGTCAGTATAGAAGGAATCGATTACACACTATAATTGCATTGATGCTTAAAAGCCATTAGCATGAGAGCTCTGTGCACGTTTCAAGAGGGAAATGCAGTCTTCTGTTTATTCATTTCACTGAATACCCACATAGGCCTTTGGGGGATTATTTCAGAATTAAGACCAGAGAAGGGTGAAGCCCTAAGCTACTTGGAAGGAAATTTCCTCTCTTACACTCTATTATATTTGCTGTCAATCAGTAGTTCTTGCTTAAACATGCATTTACTGCCAGTGATTTAGAGTGGACACCCAGAAAGGGTGAAAGGGTGGACCGCAGAAAAGCGTTAAGCTGTTCTGCACCTGGCCAGCTCTCGGGCTTGCTGCTGAAACACTTAGAGACATTCTGGAGGCTCTGGGCTTTGCCAAGGGACAAAGATTTTAAGTGCTAAGAAGCCATTTCTGAAGCATATCTGCAAGTAAAGACTAGCTGCTGCTGTGTCTCAGACACCTGATCTTACATGCACTGGCAACTAAAAGAGAACAGCACACAGTATTTGCAGAAAAAGAGGGAGCATGCAAGAAGAGACTTTATGGAAACATGCCACTCAAGCCATTAGGATTCTGCTTTGCAAGCTATATTTATGGTAGTGCCTCCCTGGTTAAGACCCTGAAGTTTCTGAAGGATTTAGAAATACCCATAAACTCCAAACACACACAGTATTTCCCAAACCAGCAGTCCAAGCCTCGACTTGAACATAATTCACACAGCCCTGTGTGAAGAAAGAATGAAGAGGAAAAATATCACAAAGGGCAACAAAGTTGAAAGGCTGAAACTAGGTCTTTCCTTGGGAAAGGAACCATGTCCTAGGTGAGGCCTGGGTATGCAAGGATACGCACAACAAGAAGACTGGGTTTCATGTGGTATATACAATACCCAGATTGCTTATTCTGGAGCTCACCACAGAATATAAAAGTGAAAAATTAGCATGCAATGAATAATTTATTTAGCACTTTACTATTTGAACAAATGACTTTCATGAATGCAATGTGTATTCAAGCAATAAATCACTGTTTAGCACTCTGTCACAAGCAAAAGATACTACTTGACAGAATTACTGAGGGGTGCTGCGTGGTCACAAGGAAACTACACGAGTTAAGGATGATGCCCCTGAATAATAGACTGCCTCCCTCTCACCCTAGAGAAGAAACTGAATATGTAAAACTTTCATCGGGGGGCAGTAGGGGTAGTGAAACTTATGACTGTAAGTGCCTTTCATCTTTAGGTCCCCAAAGTGCCTGAAAACATTAACTGATCACTCCTAATAACAGCTCTGTGCTGTAGGTTGGTTTTATTACACGTCAAGCATGCAAAGTTTAAAAGAGTTTTCTACAGAAGGCAGGGAGGGAATACTTACTCTGATGAAGCTCTTGAAATCATTCTTCCCTGTCCTTGAGTTCATGGAGAGATAGACTTCATAAGATTCTAACCTGCTCTAACTTTAAATCACAACTTCCACCCTGTCTATCTCTAACAAGGTATGAGTCAAATTCAAGCTTTCTATTCTCCTTTCTCTATTCCTTCTGTGTTTTTGCATCACCACAGATGGGAACATACTTTTTTGACTGATTTTCAGTCAGTGATGAACAACACTATACTAACAAACACAAGGTATGTTTCCCAGAAACTGAGAAAAAAAAAACCCAAACTTGGTGCAAAAAAGTCATTTGTATTCAGCAGTTTTCTGTTACATGTGTTCAGGACATCCAGATTTCCCCCTGAAAACACTCTTCTGGCACTCCCTATGCATCTTACACTAGCAACTGACAATAAAATGCATCACTCCATAAACAAACATGGTAGGTTTCATCTTACAGCGACCTTTTGTTAATGGAGTTAAATTAGAAATTAATTTGGCTCAGGCCTATGATTCAGAAAGTGCCTTATGAGCTTTCTGGCTGCCAACACTAATTTGGTGACTTGTTACTCCTCAATAGCGCTAAGAAGAAAAGATGCAAAATCAAGTCCTTGTGTTCACATATCAGCAGATATCTCAGGGCCAAATGCAGCACAAGACTTATTTTAGTTTGTGTGTTAATCACATGAACAACAAAACAAAGCAAGAATTTAATGCACTTGCTTTGCCATGAACAACTGAGACAAACCATCCATTCAGTGACCAACTCACTGGTCACTGCAGTCAAGAAAGTGGGAGGAATTAAGAGTAACATAGCACTTTTTAGAATCTACAAACAGAATCATCACTTGATCTAGAAAAAGACAGGGCAGAACATAAGGACAACTAACCTTAATTAATTAGATATCTTTACCACTGAAAATTAGATTACCCCAAAACTCCAGAGGATTGAGCCCAGTCTCAAAAAAGAGACATTTCAGCCATCACCCAATATATTTTGTCATCTGAGATTTGTCTCATTACAGAAGGAAAGTTCTTTAGCTCCCTGCATTCCTTCACCCACTCCAGCTGCAACAAAATATGCCAGGAGCAGCTGTTTGTAATAAGCTGGAAGGCATATTGAGACCAATTGTAATGCAAAGGTCATATTTTCCAAGCTATTTATTGACAGTAATTTGTAAGGTTGTAATGTCACATGTTGTCAATAATTCAAGATGGGAAATTGAAACAGTTAATAGGTCATCAATTCTTCACTCTCCCATCTTATCTCTTTCTCCCCAAAGAGGCGTTAAACCACATTTCATCTGTGCATATTCCCTTGAACCTCAGATTCAAAGGTTTCATTTGTTTATGGAAGAAACTTAGGATGTTAAGACGTAAGTTATCCATTTAAAAGGCACCCAGGGATCATAACAGACAGTGCACATTTCAGACTTGGGATATAAATTCCTGTTAAAGGTCTATTCTCACTGGGGCTCTATATTCTGTAGAACAGGTTGATACTGTCAGAATAAAAACTGTTGTATTTTAGCAAAGAGAGGAGGACTTAGTCAAAAACAACTTGTTAAAGGAAGTAAGATATATTCAAAGTAAGATCCATCCCAGTTACTTTGAGGGTGGGGAAGGAATAAAAAATTAAAATTAGTTATAAATAAAAAAATAAACAAAACACACACAAAAAAAGCCCTGGCATTAAAACATGAAGTACAGGTTGTTTCTTTTTCTTTTCCTCCCTACCTCCCCATCCAATTTACAACCACCACCTAAAGATGAACCAGATCCCATTGGCATCATCAACTTCAACAGCCAGCCAGGACAACACTAGTAACAAGCACAAGCACTGCTATAACAACAGCATATAAAGTTTGCACCTTGGAAACCTGCAACCACCAAGTGGGGCCTCTTGCTGCATTTCCACTGAGGATCCCCATGAAACAGGCACTGTTAAAACAATACTTTTAGAAACTGAGAACATCTGCTGCAGCACTGATGCAAACTTCCTCAAGCAGCAGATCACACCAACCTTAAAATGGAGCTGTATGGTTGCATTCCCATAGAAAGATTTAAATTGTGTCTATTATGTCAAAATAAAGCAACTGTCTGTGGTCAAAAGATAGGATTCATGGTCCATCGCCTGAGAAGCTTGAAACTAGCATTGTGATGGGGAGATAGATAACTACCTGAGGAGGGCAAACCTCCTTCAGACAAAATGGTTAGATTATTCTCGTTTTCCTGATCTTATTTAAAGCACAGACACACACACATAGAAAAAGCTGAAGAGTGTGACAAGACTGTCAGAAAGACAGAGTCATACAGGACAGAAAACTTGTTACTGAGTCTCCAGTCAAAAGATCAAATCAGCTGCACATGGGCAGTTATCTGCGCCAGCTGCAGACTAACCACTGACTGAAGTGCAAAGGCAGCTTGTATTAAGCTACAACGTCCATATACAAAGAGTGTATCTGATATTTACCTCCACAGGGTTCAAAGCACATTCAGCTCACAGCCTTTGGGAAGCAGTCCAACAGGAATGAATGATTCCATCTTTTAATGGGCTGCGCTATTTATAACTACTATATAAGTCAAGACATATTAATGCTAAATACCTTTAGGGAAGATATTAGGCCTGTGAAACTTTCAAGCAGCACTGTGGCCAAAAATGACTGTCCTCTCAAGTTAATAAAAAAATAAAATAAACCCCAAACCAAAATATAAAATAAACCCCTGCTTATTTTTTAAACAGGCCCTCATTACCCTCTACACCTTTCCCATGCTGCAAATTGCAGTCCCTTATTTCTCCTACTGTATTTTTTAACCATGCTGGAGGGAAAAGGGGAGAGAAAGTAGAACTAATGGAACAGATGAAGGTTTTCCACCAAGCAGTGAGTGATGGGAACTGCACCCCTTGAGCAGAAGAAGAAAGGATGAGGGTATTAAAGGAAGATAAGACAATCACAAGACATTCTGACCTGGGGTTCTTTCTATCTGTCAGGAAGAGAACTCGCTAGATTTTAATTGCCTCCTAGTTATAAAATAAAAAGAAAGGCACGTGCCTATCTCCTTCAGAGGATTTATCTCTTAAAACTAAGGGGCAGGATGGTAAATTGCACCTCACGTCGCTCCCTTGGCATGCATTTTATCAGGAAGCTAACTCAAAAGGAGGGGAAGTCAAAGCATATTATAAACCAATGCTCAAAACTCATTAATCCACTAAGATGTGTGACTAAGATCCTATTATCTGAAGGATAACAAACTTAAGCTGCCTCCTGCCTATATCCTCAAGGCTTTAGCAGAAAGCATAGGAGAGGCAAGTGACTGGTGACCTTTATCTTCCTTTCTCCTCCTCCTCATCTTCGTTCACTGTCAAGTGGAATTTAGAGGGAGGTAGCCTCATTTTACTATATATAAACTATTTAAATTTGGGGATTTCATGCAGTCTTGTTGAAGTGAAAAAGCCAAGTAAAATCCTGACTTCCTCTTAGCAGAGAGCAAAACCAAGAATAAAAGACTACTAGGTGAAAGACCATTCCAGAACTCTAGCACTCAAATAACTGACCTTTTTTTATGACATCTGACAAGTGCTACCTTCCAGGTGGAACAATGATAATTAAAATCATCCTGTGGAATCAGATGCCCTTTTGGACTTCCAGACATGATGTTAAGAAACAAGAAGAAACAGTCATTCCACTAGTGAGAGTACCTTCGATCTCTAAAAAAAGCACAAGGTCCTTTGTCTCTTCATCACTTCCTTCAACTCCTTTGTTGTGGTTTAAGCTTAGTCGTAAATTAGACAAAGCATGTAGCCTGCTTGTTTTCCCCCCACAACCTGTCCT